>PVKP010014642.1:0-39557 GCA_004027715.1 Plecturocebus donacophilus
AGAGAGTCATAAACCCATCCAAGGAGAGACAGTGAGGGAATGTGTTCTCCCTTCAGGTCCACAAGGGGGGCGTAGTTTTAAGGGCAAGAACTTCCCAGCTCCATGCTCCCCTCCCATATCTCTCCATTGGGGGATTTAACGGTCTCTGTTTTAAGGGCAGCAAAGAGTCAAAAGTCAATCACTCCAGCTAAGGAACTCCTTTCACTGGCCAGGGGCCTTGGAGAAGGTGGGGGTTCCTCCCAGGTTAAATGTCCCCTTCTTCCACACCCCTTCAGACTCCATGTTTGTGTCCCCTTCCACGAACTCTCTTATGGAAGCTGTCTTTCTCTCTCCTGGATTTTCCCTCTGGAGTCCCCTTCCACACTGTCTCGTGGAAGCTTGTCTTCCTCTCCTAAACTCCATCTCTCTCCCTCAGTTCTCTTCTACTCAGTGTGGAAGCTGTTTTCCTCTCCTGAATTCCACCTTTCTGGATTCTCTCAGTGTGAGAGGAGCTTTCCTTCTCTGGTTTTCCCCCTTCTGGGAACCCTTCTCAGTCAGTTGAGAGCGGCTTTTCTTTCTCTCACTCAGTGTGAGAGTTAGCTGTTTCTTTTTCTCTTCTTCCCCTTTTTCTCTTTCTCTACCTAAATAAATCACTTTTCTGCAAAAACTTTTGAGTCTGGTATTTACTTTACGAGCGCACTGCGCCATGGTCTCCTCTCCCATTCTTGGGGGAGCGATAGACCAAGAACTTGGCTGGAGAAATGTTCTCTCAGGGGAGCTAAGGGCTCCCCTGGACCCCAAAATCCAGAAAGAACAGTACACATAAATATGAACGGCTTCACTTTTGTCAAAGCAAGGGAGAAAGAGATGGCTACCACACAAGTAGATAAGACGTCAACTAAAAATTTAACAAATTCTCGAAGGCCAATATGGGATAGCCTCAAGCCTCAGACACGAAGGAGTTTGTACTCACTCTCAAGCTTTTTTCTAGGGCCTCCCACTGGGTGCCCACAAGGAAGGCTGGTGACAGGGTAGGAGAGCAGGACACCCTCTGCCACATACTCATGTGGGAGCTGATCAGCTGCTACCGGGAACAGGCAACAAAGCCTTGTCTTCTTCCCCAAGACCCTCTCTTACAAAGCAAAGTCTTAACCCATTTATGCCTGAGGATGTAATTTTTTGAACTTTTGCAATCAGACCTTGTTGATGACCTTGAGCAGTAGGATATAAATAACCCACATGCTTAGTGTTCCAATAATGGAGCACTAGGCATAAAGGGGTTTAAGCTACTGGAGGACTACAGAACATCTTCTGGCTTCTAGGACTGGGCAAAAGTCTATTGCTCTGGGAGAGCAATTGAGGCAAATCTGTTTGTCTCTGGGGGAGGTGGTGGGAAACTCTCACCCCCAGACATAGGCAAAGAGCCATTGAACATTATGTCTGTAAGAACAGAAAGACCAAGGTAAATATTATTTATGCTTGGGAATGGGCACATCTCTTCTTCTTTCACACCTTCAATAGTGTGGATGGAAGGGGTTGGGGTTGGGTCAGTTAATCCGGAGTTGAGCTGAGTTTAGATTTTACTGTTGTTATTAGTGCACCACAGACTTCAGTGGATGGCTGCTAGGGGCAGAAGCAAAAATCTTCTGCCCCTACAGGAGTGGAAGTAAACCTGCTGTGCCCAGGACCTTGTACTGCTCAAAAGCAGAGGTCAGCTACTGCAGGAGAGATGAGAATGCTGAGAAAGGCTTGACCCCAAGGTTCAGGCACATGAGGCTTGCCTGAGGCGGATACTGGACCAGGACAACAAAGAAACCCTATACTCTTATAATGAGCCATGCACAGAGAAACAAGCAATAGAAGTCCACTCTGTGTAGGAGCAGTAGCATAGAGAAAGATCTACTTTGTAACACAGGTGTGCAGGGACAGCTAAAAGCTGAGGGGACAGAATGAATACTTAGAAAACTCCTCTCACACATCAGACACTAAGCACATAGTAAGGACAGCCATCCTCTGAAGTCTGTGGTGCACTAAGGATAATAATAGCAATAGTAAAATCTAAACTCAGCTCAACTCTGGATTACTGACCCAACCCCAACCCTTCCACCCACACATATTGAAGGTATGAAAGAAGAGATGGACCCATTCTCAAGCATAAATAATATTTACCTTGGTCTTTCTGTTCTTACAGACATAATGTTCAGCATTTAATTAAATCTGAGTCACAGAAAAGTGAAAACAAAAATCATTGTCAAGAGATAAATTAACAGACCCATTCTCAGAAGTAGCTTAGATATTACAACTATCATGCAGGGACTCTAACTACAAGGAACACATTAAAGGGATCTATGGAAAAGGTGAACATGCATGAACAGATGGGAGATTTTATCAAAGTGTCTAATACAAATCTGGTAAATAAAAAGAGTATCAGAAATGAAGAACTCCTTTGATGGATTCATTGGAAGTCTAGACATAGCTGAGGAAAGAATTAGTAAGCTTGAAGATATGCCAATAGAAATTATCCAAACCGAAACATAAAGATAAAAAGGAGTGAAGCACATCCAATATCTGTGGGACAATACCAAATGCTATAAAAAGAAATTTATAATTAGAGTCCCAGAAGAAGCTAGGCATGGTGGCTCATGCCTGTAATCCCAGCACTTTGAGAGGCCAAGGCAGGAGGATCATCGAGGCCAGGAGTTCAAGACCAGCCTGGGCAACGTAGCAAGACTCCATCTATAAATTTTTATTTTTTTATTTTTTTTTATTAGCCAGGCATGGTGGTTTGTCCCTTTAGTCCTACTTGGGAGGCTGAGGCAGGAGGATAATTTGAGCCTGGGAGTTTGAGGCCACATTAAGCTATGATCTTGCCACTGCACTGGAGCCTGAGTGATAAGACCCAATCTCAAAAAATAAAATAAAATTAAAAAATAATAAAATTTAAAAAAATTTTTTTAAAGAATTCCAAAGAAAAAAAGAAACAGGTTAAAAGAAAATTAAAGATAATGGCTGAGAATTTTCCAAACTTAATGAGAGACAATAAGTTACAGATCTAAGAAGCCCAGAGTCCCAACAATACCTCTCTCCTTCAAAAAATGAATCTAGATACATCACAATCAAACTCATGAAAACTGAAGATAAAGAAAACATATTGAAGTCAGTGAGAAAAAAGGAAACATTATGTGCAGAGGGACAATAATACAAATCACACAATGATACAAATAAAAAACTAAAGCATAAGACAAGGTACTGACATCTTTAAAATACCAAAAGGAAAAAACCTGACAACCCAGAATTTTATGTCTGGTAAAAATGAAGTAAAATTAAGACCTTCAGACAAACAAAAGCTGAGAATTTATTGCCCATAAACCTGTATTACAAGAAATGTAAAGGAAGTTCTTCAGGCAGAAGGAAGATATCAAATGGAAATTAGGATACACACATACAAAGTAAAGAAGCTGGAAATGAAATAATAAAGGTAAATATTAAATGTATATTTCTTACTATAATCACTTTTAAATAGTATATAGGATATGAATACATTTTTTTAAAAAAGCTAACATGATACATAAAAAACTTTAGAAAAGCATACAGCAAAATTTTAACTGATCTTTTTTCTAAGTGGAAGGACTGCATATTATTTCCTTTTAATCTTGGTGCTGATTTGCATTTAAAAATTTTTCTACAATGAACCTATATTACATTTTAGACTAAAAAGTGAAATTTTATTCTTTTTTGTTTTTTGAGATGGAGTCTTGCTCTGTCGCCAGGCTGGAGTGCAGTGGAGCAATCTCGGCTCACTGCAACCTCCACCTCCTGGGTTCAAGCAATTTTTCCACCCCAGCCTCCTGAGCAGCTGGGACCACAGGCGCATGCCACCACGCCCAGCTAATTTTTGTATTTTTAGTAGAGACTGGGTTTCACCATGTTGGCCAGGATGGTCTCGATCTCTTGACCTTGTGATCTGCCTGCCTCAGCCTCCCATAGTGCTGGGATTACAGGTGTGAGCCACTGCACCCAGCCTGGAATTTTATTCTTATATTCTGTTTAGATTATACGGATTTCAAGAGCTGTGGGATTAGAGAAATTTTATAAGCTAATTGTTAGAGGAAATAATAACTAGAAAATGAATTTTCTGTTATGAAAAGCTTACTCTATGTTTTTTGTCTTACTGTATGGGAAAGACGAAGAGACATTAAAAAGGCAAGAAGAGCTGTTTTCTCTGATGCATAAACCAATAAAAATAGATTGAACTCTTTAGAAAATAAATAAAGATTGAATAAAAACGTTTTAAAAATACTGTTGATTACTGGGCAGTGCCCTGGAGCTACAGCCATAAGCTTTCCTGAAAGTCTCTTTATTTTAAGAAAATATCCAGGATAGATTAAAAGATTACTTTCCATATGGCCTAGAAAGAGAACCAGGAATGGATAATATCTAAATATTAGTGAGAATGGTATCTACCTGCATCAAAATGTCTTTTGTAAAATTTAACCTTGCTTTAACTTCTACATAAATATTTAAATGTTGCATAAAAACTAGCTAAGTTTTCTTCTTAGCTTTGGTAGTAAAGTAGCATTTCACTAAAGAAAGAATAATTTAGTGCAAACATGCACTGTTCTTCTTTTGACTTGGTTAATCAAGGCTATGGGGAGCCAAAATTTAGAATTCAGGTCCAGAATCCAGGTACCACCATCTACATGACAGAGTTATTGAAGGATAAGAGACAATATGTGTAAAGATACAATGTAAGTATATAGTAAGCAGTTAATAAATAGCAACTATAGCAATCTAGGGGAAAATAAATAATTTTTTAAAATAATAGCTATTATTGGCTACTGAAGTGAATCAAAGATGCATGAGGATGCCTTTATTGCCATCAACAAGTAAGTTAATACTTTACAAACAGCAGTCCCAGAATCCACTGATACCTGTTGATTAATATGTTTACCATGCTAGTGAGTGAAGTACTCAGGTTCCAGAAATTTAAGCAACTGTTTCCTCATCTTGCCAGGGGAATTTCTTGCACATAGAAATGGGATAGTCAAAGTGGGGAAAGAAAAATGACTGCTAATGCAGTTGGTGTATTTTTACACACACACACACACACACACACACACACAAATTCTCCCAAAGTTCTAGTAGGAAAAGTACCTCTTACAGAGGCAAAAAAAAAAAAAAAAGAAATGACATTTTGACTTGGAAAATTTTTAAAAGTCATCAAAAGCTACTGAATAATGTACCACACTGATTTTTCCCCCACCCAAAATTTTAACCACTCCATTAGGGAAATTTTGGTGTTGAGGCTGTAACCTCAATATTGAATCATCCCTGTCTTGTATCCCAGAATATAATTCAGCTGTTCAGCTAAAACAATCATGTCTCTTTAGAAAGGCCAAAAGTTTAATAAAAGCAGTTTAAGGATATTTTACCCTTTCCATTCACTTTAACAAAAGGTATCTAATTAAACACAGTTCACACGTCTTTAGTTGATTTTACCAAGTTCTTGAAACTGGAAGCTACATAATTTTAATTTTTACCAACTACAACTGGATGCAGGGAAAATTATTCAAAGAAAAAATATTTCATTCTCAATTTGTTTTGTAACAGTAGCTGTTATTTTCAGGAATATTCTCAAAATTTTTGCAGAGCCAGGATAAGATGTCGTGGTTTGAGTGAGGGCAGAGTAACAGTGACTCCAGGGATCAAGCTGTTAACCAAAGATATACTGCCACTCAAAAATGGGAGATAAGACTCAAGGAGAGGAAATATTTACATTCACAAGAATGTTTGAAAAGAATAAATCAAAGCAGGATGATGAAGTGAGGAGAGACTATAAGAGGACAAAATTCCTCCCTTCACCACCAAAAACAACAACAACAAAGAGTCCTGCTCAGTGATCGACTAAATAGCTTTTGTTCTCTTATAAAACTGTGAGAGAAGAAGAACATCATTGCATTAAGGACACACTGTGACAGGTGAGGCAAAATGTCTCCATGCAGAGAAGGGCACAGAAAAAAGGAACAAAGCTGTCTGGCAGGTGAAAAGACAAAGACTACAGGGAGAGAAAGAGGCAAACAGACAAGAGGGAGTGAACCGAAAACAGATCAATGGGACAGAGATCGAGTAACAGGAAAGATTGAATGGGGAGAAGCAAAGTGTCTGCAGAGAGAGGGGTCCAGTCTGGCAGTGAGCAGGTGTGTGCTAGAGTTTCCTCCTTCCACATTCCCAGATCCAAATTGGGGAGCTCTAGAAAGGTACAGCCTGCACCCTCCAGAACCTTATTCTCTTTTTCACTGTTCAATCTCCAGCATCTTGAACAGTGCCTGACATATAGTGGGTACTCAAAACATAGTTTTCAAATGAATAAGTGATATATGGAGAAAAGAGAAAGAAGGCAGATTACCTGAGAAAATGCCACATGCCTCATGGCATTTGGTATTAAACTGTGAGTTGGCAGAAAGAATACCAAAGAGCTGGGCTCTGCTTATAGTATGGCCAAGTGATGTTTACCACAGGGCCAACTTTGGTTTCCCTGCTGCACGACCAGTAAAGGACCCAAGTGAAATAGGCAGTCACCAAACCCAGGGTAACTGAGTAGTAAGGGAGTGGCAGAGCGTGGTTGTACTTAAAAGCCCCTGTGTCTCCATGTTTCTCCCCAAATTCCAAACACATGTTTATATGCTTGAATGTCTCATCATCCAGGGTCTCTCCTTTGAGATGGTTTCTATAGAGTTTTTCACAAAATACAAATAACCAACTAAAGAAAGAGACCCAAGCATCTAAGACACCTCCCCCTTGACTTCTACACTGCATTTCAATAGAAGTAAAGGCTGGCTGACTGGTGCCTCCTTAATCACCTTCCTATAGACAGCAGACATGGTATGGGGAAATCTTTCCGGAAGGCATTGTTTTTACTTAAACAAGATCAAACCCCCACCCCACACCTACTCCATGGACCAAGACCCTTTCACGTGTAATTTCTAAGGCTGTAAACCCAAGACCCTTTCATGTGTAATTTCTAAGGCTGTAAACCCAAGACCCTTTCACGTGTAATATCTAGAGGTGTAAGCCTACATAAAGGCAGAGCTTCTTTTTGTTAGAGGAGCTTGGCTGTTAGACAACTACGTCACCTTACTCCCGGCCAAATAAATCACCCCTTCCTTCCTAGTTCGGTGCCCAAGAGGTCTGTTTCTCACAGCTGTTCCTGCTTCACAATCAAGGCTTTGAATGTGCTCAACATCACTAACATCTAGGCAGGAATTGTTCTATTATCTTAGCAACAAGTAGAGAGGCCTTCGCAGCAAATGGACTCAGAACAGAAAGAGACTCCCCAAAGCCCTACATAGAACCATCATCAAAGAGCAATGGATTTGTCAAGGGAGATGGAGTCAGGCTGGTTGCAAATCCCCAGATGATTCATCCCACTCCATACATAATCCCTAAAGTGGAAGATGAAGGTGGGGTGAAGAAGCAAAGATGAGTCAAATATTGTCTTGTCTAACCACCCTGCCCTAGATATATATATGATGCTCAAAATAGAGAAATATACTTACAGTTTAGACAGATAGGGTTACACAAAGTTTAAAAAAAAAAAAAAGGAAAGTATCAATTTCCAGTTTCTGGTTCCACATGAAGAGCTCAGAGGTTACCACTCTATCCTAACAAATAAAATGCTGAACAAACTGAAAAAAGTCAACAACTCTTTAAGAGATGTGGGATTACGGGGGAAACCACTGCTCCTAAAATTGGACGGACAGGCAGACATAGAGAATCACAACATAGGGAGCAGAAACCTTCACAGGAACTAGTGCTGTGTTGGGAAAACCTGAACTTAAATGATGAATTGCTGGAGGCTAGGTGTGGACAAGTCTGAAGGTTAAAATCTCCAGCAGGGATCTAGTCATAGGGAGGCCCCCATGTTTTTGTGACTTTTCCTTCCAGGAGCTTGACCAGGTTCTCACAGTATATATTAGGAAAAAAATTCTCTTGTATTTCCACCAGGAGGAGGAGAAAAGAACCACGTTGAAATATACCAGAGTATTCTGTTCTTAACAAGCTCTACCTTCAGGAGAAACTAGTTAGCCAGAGCCTAACCTGCTGGTGTTTTATTTACAGCCTAACCATCCTGCGGGAAGGAAAATACCCAACTACAGCCCATTTCAGCCATCTTGTTCCACCTAAATGAGGAGAGAAAAAACTAAGAAATACCCATGAAGTTCACAGTCCAGAGGCATAAGTTCACTAAGAGACTGAGACCTAATCACAGGGCTCTAGAATGCAACTCCTCCCCACCACATCTCCCACCACACTACTGAAGGCCTATATACAGCAGTTCCTTTTACTCAGCATATCTTGTGCAGAGATCAAGAAAAAATTACGAGGCATGATAAAAGGCAAAAATCAAAGCAAAACAAAACATAGCTTGAAGAGACACAGCACGCATCAGAACTAGATACAGCAAGGATCTTGGAATTGTCACACAGGAATTTAAAATAACTATGATTAATGTGCTAAGGGCTGTAATGGATACAGTAGGTAGTATGTAAGAATATATGGGCAATATAAGCAGAGAGATGAAAATCCTAAGAAAGAACCAAAAAGAAATGATAGAGATAAAAAGTACTGTAACAGAAGTGAAAAATGCCTCTAATAGGCTTATAAGTAGACTGGACATGGTTGAGGAAAGAATTTCTGAGCTTGAGGAAATATGAATAGAAACTTCTGAAACTGAAAAGCAATGAGAAGAAACGCTCAAACAAAAAAGGCAGAAAAATAATAAAAGACAAAAATAGTAAAAAATTAAAAGTACAAAAAATAGAAAATAGTAACAAATACAGTAAATATTAACTTATTTTCATCAATTAAAAACCTTGAACATCAATGGTCTAAATGTATTCATTAAAAGACAGAGACTGTCAGAGTGGATGAAAAAACAAGACCCAACTATATGTTGTCTATAAGAAACTGACCCACTTTAAATATAAAGACACATATAGATTAAAACTAAATGAATGGAGAAAGATATACCATTCTTATACTCATCAAAAGAAAGTAGGAGTAGCTATATTAATTTCAGACATAGCAGACTTCAAAACAAGAAGAGTTACCAGAGATAGAGAGATATCACATAACAATATAGGGGTTAATTCTCCAAGAAGACATAATGATCCTTAATCTGTATGCACCTAATTACAGAGTGTTAAACTATGTGAAGCAAAAACAGATAAAACTACAAGGAGTCATAGATGAATCCACAATTACAACTGGAGATGTCAACAGCTCCCTATCAGAAACAGACCCAAGAGGCAGAAAATCAGTAAGGACACAGTTAAATTCAACAACACCATCAATCCACAGAATATAATTGACATCTGTAGGCTCCTTCATCCAGCAACAGCAGAATATGCATTCTTCTCAAGCTCACATAGAACATTCACCAAGACAGAGCACATTTTGGCCCATAAAATATACTTTAACAAATTTAAAAGAATAGAAATTATACAATGTTTGCTCTCAGGCCACAATGGAATTAAACCAGAAATCAATAATAAAAGACAACTGGCGGCCATGTGCAGTGGCTCACACCTGTTATCCCAGAACTTTGGGAGGCCAAGGTGGGTGGATCACCTGAGATCAAGAGTTCAAGACCAGTCTAGCCAACACAGTAAAACCCTGTCTTTACTAAAAACACAAAAATGAGCTGTGCATGGTGCCGTGTGCCTGTAATCCCTGTTGCTCTAGAAGCTAAGGCAGGAGGATTGCTTGAATCTGGGAGGCAGAGGTTGCAGTGAGCTGAGACTGCATCACTGCACTACAGCCTGGATGGACAGAGTGAGACTCTGTCTCAAAAAAAAAAAAAAAGACAACTGGAAAACCCCAAAATACATGGAAATCAAACAACACACTTCTAAATGACACATGGGCCAAGAAATAAATCTCAAGAGACATTTAAGAATATTTTGAACTAAATTAAAATGAAAACAAAACTCACCAAAATTTGTGGGATGCTATGAAAGCAGTGCTTAGAGGAAAATTTATAGCATGACTACATATGTTGGGGAAAAAATACATAAAATCAATTATCTAAGCTTCCACCTTAGGAAACTAAAACAAGAAGAGCAAATTAAATCCAAAATAAGAAGAAAATAAATTTTAAAAATTAGAGTGGAAAGCAGTGAAATTACAAACAGGAAATCAATTTTAAAAATAAATGAAACCAAAAGCTGGTTAGTCAAATCAGTTAATAAAATTGATAAGTCTTTAGCCAGACTAAGAAAAAAAGAAGGACACAAATTATTAATATCATAAATAAAAGAGGGGACACAACTATAGATCCCATGGATGTTTAAAGACTAATAAAGAAGTACTATGAACAACTCTATGCCCACAAATTTGATAACCTAGATGAAATGGATCAAATCATTGAAAGGCACAATCTACCAAAACTCACACAAGAAAAAATAGACAATCTAAATAGGCCTATATTTATTAAGTACATTGAATCAATAATTAAAAACTTTCCAAACTAGAACCAGGCCAAGATGAAATCACTGGTGAATTCTACCAAATATTTAATTCTCTATGAGAATTGGTATAATTTTTAAAAGGAGAATTTCTCTTTTAGAAAATAAAAGTAGAGAGAATACTTCCTAACTTATTCTGTGAGGTCAGTATCACCAAACAAGACAAAGATATTATAAGAAAAGAAAATAACAAACCAATATTTTTCATGAGCCAGATGCTAAAAATCTTCAACAAAATGTTAACAAATTAAATCCAACAATGTATAAAAATAATTACACACTCCAACTAAGTAGGATTTATACTAGGTATGCAAGGCTGGTTCAAAGTTGGAAAGCCAATAAATGTAATCTACCACATTATAGGCTAAAGAAGAAAAATCACATGATTATATCAGTAGATACAGGGAAAGCACGTGACAAAATGCAACACCCATTCATCATAAAAACTCTCAATAAATTCTCAATGATAAAGAATATTTACAAAAAAATATACAGCTAATGTCATAATGGTGAGAGACTATATGCTTTCCCCCTAAGATGAGGAACAAGGCAAGGATGTACCCTCTTATCACTCCCTTTTGACGTTATATGGAAGTCCTACCTAATGCAATAAGGTAAGAAAAGGAAGTAAAGGATATACTAATTGAAAAGGAAGAAATAAAACTGTCTTTGTTTGCAGATGACATAATTGTCTTCATAGAAAATCTGAAAAAAAAAAAATACCATTCCTGTAACTTATTAAGTGATTATAACAAGGTTGCCAGATACAAGGTTGATATACAAAAGTCAATTTGCTTTCCCACATACCAGCAATGAACAAGTGACATTTGAAATTAAAAACACAATACTATTTATATTAGCACCATAAAAATCAAACAAGTATAAATCTAACAAAACATGTATAAGATCTATATAAGGAAAATCATAAAACACTAATGAAAGAAATCAAAGAACTAAACAGATGAAGAATCACCCTATGTTCATAAATAGGAAGACTCAATATTGTCAATATGTCTGTTTTTCTCAACTTGATCTATATTCAATGCAATTCCAATCAAAATCCCAGCAAGTTATTTTGCAGATATTGACAAACTGATTGCAAAGTTTATATACGGAGGCAAAAGACTCAGAATAGCCAACACAATATTGAAGGAGAACAAAGTTGGAAGACTGACACTACTTGACTTCAGGACTTACTATAAAGGTAAAGTAATCAAGACAGTGTGGTACTGGCACAAGAAGAGACTAATCAATCAATGGATTGTAACAGAGAACCTAGAAATAGACCCACATAAATACAGTCAACTGATCTTTTACAAAGGAACAAAGGGAATACGATGGAGGAAAGGTAGTCTTTTCAACAAATGGTGCTAGAACAACTAGACAATTGCGTGCAAAAATTAATAAATAAATTTAGACACAGACTTTACATATCTCACACAAAGTGACTCAAAATGGATCACAGTTCTAAATGTAAAACACAAAACTACAAAACTTCTAGAAGACAACATAGAAGAAAATCTAAATGAACTCACGTTTGACAATGACTTTTATATATGATATCAAAGGGCATGATTCATGAGAGAAAGAATGGATAAGCTGGACATCATTAAAATTTAAAATTTCTACTTTGCAAATGATACTGTCAAAAGAATGAAAGGACAAGCCACAGACAGGAAGACAATATTTGCAAAATACATATCTGATAAAGGACTGTTATCCAAAATATACAAAGAACTCTGAAAACTTAGTAAGAAAGCAGTCTGATTTAAAAATGGACCAAAGATCTTGACAAACATCTTACTAAAGAAGATATTCAGATGGAACAATAAGCATATGTCACCAGGGAAATCCAAACTAAAACAACATTGAGATGCTACTACATGTCAGTTAGAATGGCCAACATCCAGAACACAGATGACAACAAATATTGGCCAGGTTTTGCAGCAACATAAATTCTCATTCATTGCTATTGGAAATGAAAAATGATACAGCCACTTTGGAAGACAGTTTGGCTCTTTCTTAACAAAACTAAACATATTCTGACTGTACAGTCCCACAGTTGTGCTCCTTGGTATTTACCCAAAGGAGCTGAAAACGTGTCCACACAAAAACCTGCACATGGATGTTTACTGTAGCTTTATTAATTATTACCAAACTTGGAAGCCACCAAGATGTCCTCCTCTGGGCGAATGGATACACTTTGGCAGATCTAGAGCACATGTTGGTCATTATTCAGCACTAAAAAGAAATGAAAAGACATGGAGGAAGCACAAATATGTATTGCTAAGTGAAAGAAGCCAATCTGAAAGGGCTACATACAGTATGATTCTAACTATACAACATTCTGGGGCTGGACCAAGCAACTAACGGTGGCCTCTATAGTTTAGAACCTGCAAGTTCTGAGAAGACAGAGGCCAGTTTTAGGCTCTGATTCCCAGCTGCAAAAAGCAAAATTATAGAGATAGTGGAAAGATGAGTGGTTTTCAGGGCTTGGGGGAAGGGAATGATGAATAGACAGAGAACAGAAGATTTTTAGGCAGTGAAAATACTCTGTATGATACTACAATGGTGGATACATTTGTCATTATACATTTGTCCAAACCCATGAACTATAAGACACCAACAGTGAATCCTGATGGAAACCATGAATTTTGAGTGACAGTGACGTTGTCAATGTAGGTCCATCAACTGTAACAAATATTCACTCTATTAAGGAATGCTGATAATGGGGGAGGCTATGCATGTGTGTGGGTAGGAGGTACACAGGATATCTCTGAAACTTCCTCTCAATTTTGCTAAATGAAACCTAAAACTGCTCTTTAAAAATTAGCCCTTAAAAACAACAGAAAAGGAGGGTACCACTGAGAGATGTGACGCTCATCATTAGGGGCAGGGGAGAGGACTAGTGATAACAGACTAGGGGATGAATTGAGGTGCAACAGGTCTCAAAAAGATTCTAGATGGTCCAGTGCCTTTCTTCCTGGAATGACAATATTTACACATTTTGATCTCTTCCCAAGGCAACAGAACAGAAGTGATTTGCTCTTTTGAACCTTTCCATCCATTTTCTCTTAGTTTATCTCATCACCATGGCAATGAGGCAAGGACCTTGTGTCTGGACTAGCATCCTCTCTGATTACTTTAAAAATGCATGACAGTGTTTACATGTAACCTCTAGAGGAATGTCTTCCCTAAAATGGGACGCAATGGAATAAGCAAAGCATTAGGAGAAACAGTCTCTGGATTTTATCTTCATTTTGCAATCTCAGAAAGATGAGTTGAGATTCCAGTTTCTGCTCATTAGTGGAGACAGAGAGGCTACCCACTTGATCCACAAAAAATAAGACTGAATAATAGGAGATGGCCAATCGCTTTGCTTAAGGCAGAACAACCGTGTGGCTGTGGCAGACACTGCTAATTGTTTACCTCATATCTATTCACCCTTCCTTCCTTAGAAACAAAACCAGGATTTTATTCAAGGGTCTGATGTATTAACCAAGAGAACACGCTTGCCCATTTCCCTTGGGTACAGATATGGTCAATGAGAGACAAGTTGACAGGTTGTATGTACCTTCTAGGAAGACTCCTTAAAAGAGACTGACTCAACTCAGCAACGTGCTCCCTTCGGCCTCCCTGATTCCCCTTCTGGTTGGAGCTTTAGTGATCAACTTGCACCATGAAATGACACTGACAGTGAAGTCCTCTGCCCAGGATGGTAGAGCAGAAAGAGAAAAGAATCCCAGTTCTCTACTGATCCCCATGGTGCATGCCATCTCATTTAAGCCAAACATAATTCTTGATGGATTCACTCTCAACCTTATGAATGGCTCACTGATAGGTTCACTTCAACATTTGCAGGGTTTGGGCAAGGAGTACAGGTGGAAGTCCCTGGCCTGTGGTTCATCCCTTTTCTTTTTCCCCTTTTGCTCTGTCCCATTGGGTGGATATCTGAGCTCACACTTGTCAGCTGAAGTCCCTGTGCTAACACTGACCCTTAGCCACTCTGCAGGCCTTGGCTCTACATATTTCCTGTTGGGAGGACAGAGCCCAGGAAGAGGCTGCTATAGGCTCTAGAAGTGAGCTCAGGGTCATTTAGGCAGGAACCTAGGACCCTAGGAATCCAGGGTGTGGCCAGAAGTCAAGGAAGGTTCAGGCAGGCAACATGTTCCTTTAGCCCTGTGATCTCCTCACTCTGTGGAGAGAAGTGTGGCCCTTTAAGTCACAAGACCTAGGACAGAGGCCCTAGTTGCCAGGGCCAAAAGACAATACCCCTGGCTTCTCTCCCTTGCACTGCCTAATGGCTGCCTTTACACAACGTACACATTGACAGCACAGCAAAATGTGGTTTAGTCCAGTTAATTACTTGTTATGACAGCCTTGGTAAGATTATCTTTTAGGGTCTAGAAGTACAGCTTGAAATGTGCTGTTCTCCTGCTCTTACTGTTGTACTGGAGCAAGCATAGAAAGTCAACACCAAGACAACAGTATGCCAAATTGCAGGGTCTTTACTGCTGGTGGCCACAGAGGACTCGAGTCTGTCCAACCCATGGCCCCGAAAAGTGGGTGTCAAGACCTTTTATACCCGTACAACCACCTCGTGGGTGAGGGTGAGGGGTGGGGGTGGGGGCGAGGGGTTTCAGACATTCCAAGGGCTAGTGGATTCTGTAAATCACCTCCTGGGCAGAGATGAGGGTGAGGGGCTTTTTCCATGTCATACTACCTTCTCTCTTCCATGGGACTGTACAATGGAAATCTGATTAAGCCTGACTCTCTGCTGAGGTTTTCTTTAGTAAGTTGTCATTAGGATGGCTCAGCTAAAGTTTATCAATCAACTGCAGTAACTGTGTTAGTGTCTCGAGTGGACTGAAGGAGGAGTCTCTAAATCCTCAGTCTCTATCACCTGTTTGAGTAAACTCTCCAAGGGGCACTTAGCTGACTGGTCTGCACAAACACTGCACCCTGGGAGTGTGGTGGAGTCAGCTATGAATTCTGATTGCCTCCAACTGAAATAGGGACTGTTGCTCTCAGAAAATCATACAAGAGCAGGTGGAGATTCAGCCCACGAGAGGTGTGCCACTGAAATAACCCAAGTCTGGGCCCCAAATGCATCTGGGCACCTATCTCTGTTACTCAGGAAGCTCTCCATTCAGCCCAGAATAGCAAGAACTGAGACCTGTTGTGACAGTGCCTGACACCAGGATCCACCCCTCCAGCTCATACTCCCACATATAATGACTTCGATTCCTGTGAGCACTGTCTTCTCTCCACAGCCTAACTAGCAGGACCAGTAAAGTCAGCTTCACGAACATGAAAATATCTGAACAGCTGACTGCTTCTGTGTATGCTGGAAACTTTCTTCATTTAGTTCAGTGATTCTAAGATTTATTTTGGATTATAGATCTCTGTGTTCTCTATGCTGTATAATTACCAAAGGACATCAAACCCACACATCTGAGCACTGCTGTAGCCCCTTTCAATTAGCAAAGTATAATCACAAGAACATTGAGTGAATAATTCATGATGCATGTACTCCTAGCTTCAACTTTCTATCTATATTTTATTAGTTGGCTTATAGGATGTATTGCACAAACACACACATACATGTTAGGATGTTTTGACATCTTAAAAACCTTTCTGGCTGGGAAGAGCCTGACCTTCCTGAGCCTATGCAATTCTTAGAGATAATAAAGGGCACAGCCAGGAGCATGTCTTTAACACGCAAACTACACGATCCAGAGCCATACCTCCTCTGTTTGGCCTGTACTCTCAAAGGGCAGTATTCCTCTGCCTTAATATTCTGGGGCTGGACCAGGCAACTAAGGGTGACTTCTATAGTTTAGAACCTGCAAGTTCTGAGAAGACAGAGGCCAATATTAGGCTGTATCCTCAGCACTGGTTCCCAGCGGGAGCTCAATGATATATGTGACATGATGATATGAATGAATGGTTTCTGATAGCCACAGCCTCCTTTAGTTACTGGACTGGTGATGAAAGATGTTCTCAGATGACTATTTGGGGAACTTGCTGAAATAGTCTTTGTTCTTCTTCCTGCATTTAGAAATAGTCTTTAGACATATGTGCCGCCAGTACACACATAATGAATCAGATTACAACATTTTTTTATGAGAAAAGATGAAAAAAAAAATCTTTCATTTTTATGGTCAGAGAAACCCAGACTGTTAGACCTGGCTCATTTCTCATTAATAAAACAGAAAATCATTTGCCTTCTCATCTGAGCTCTTCAAATTAATCTAAGGTCTCATTGTCCAAAAGCATTATTAATTATATAGCAACATCATTTGTATCACAGAATTGGAAATGACATACATAGCTAATGGCAGAGTGATGGTTAAATAAACTATGACATCCTCAACTGATGGACTCTTCTGCAACCTTCGACAATGGTGTCTACAATATAATCTGAAGTTACGGGTGAGACATAAAATTACATATGCAATATGACTGCTGTCATGAAAAATAGATGAAATACAAAGAAATACTACTGAATATTAATAGTGTCTATTTATGTTAAGACTATGAATGATTTTCTTCCTACTTCTCTGAATTTTTCAGCTTTTTCTCTAATGACCTTTAATATTTTACTCTCATGGTGAAAATCAACATCCATAAATCACTGAATTGTTAATTGAAAACATCTTGTTATTTTCTGCTTTAAAACTTGATACTGGGTATTTTCACCTAAAAGAGCTGTATTGAGATATACAGAGAAAACCCTACAGTGAAACTAACAGAAAGCAGTGATGGAAACACACAGAATGCTCTAATCTAGCAACTACCTGTGTAATAATAATAATTGCTGACATTCCCTAAGCTCTTACTATGTGCCAGGCAATTTCCATACATTTTTAAAATTGTATCTTTGTAAAAGCTGTAGGACATAGGTATTATGTTATTCCCATCTTATAGATGAAAATGAGACTTAGAGTAGTTAATTCACTTGCTAGTAAGTGGAGGAGTCACAGAGTCTGATTCCAGCATTCTGTCTCCATGGTCTGTCAGTTTCTCACTATGCTCTACTGCTCCCCGCAGCGTAAAAGGAGAGGCTTTAGGGGAAAAGAGCACATTCCTAAGCCATCCTTGTTTTCATGCAAGGATTCCTGTGTTGGACAAAGGCATAGCCTCCATGTCCATTTTCAGTCTGAAAAGGAGATTCTGATAAGTCCTCAGATGACTCCTACCCATCAGTGGAGGTGGTCACCAGTAACCACTTATTCACTAAGTTATCTCAAGGCTCTAATCAGAGCGTGGTCCATATGTTGCCCATCTTTACACATAAATCTATTGCTTTAGGTGCTACAAGCTCATCATGGCCAAACTTTGCAGACCCAGCCCAACCTGAGAACAAAGGTTGCTCTTTACCTGCCAGCACAATTATAGGCACTCTTTCTCCATGTGCTCATAGAAAGCAGCTTCATCCTGCAAATGCTGGTGGACTCAGTATGCTCAGGGACACCATCAGGGCATACGAGTGCTTTGAGGCCCTCTGTTGAACAGTCTCATTTTCTCTGCACAGACACCTACTAGTGTCATGTTCCATGAGTGGTGGGAGGGGGAGAGGCTTCACTACAAGAGAATTCCAGAACAGAATAGGATACCTGGACAGAGTCCAGTCGTTTTGGAGTCAAGTAGAGTCAAGCATGTCACTAAAATGAAGCAAGTCCTCTTTCTGATACTCCAAAGAATCATGAATGGGGCAGTGGGGAACCACAGAAACAGATTCCATGAAATCAGCCATGCAAGATTAGTCTGAAGATAATGACACTGGCTTAAAGGAAATCCATTAAAAACGAAACTTACAACTCAAAACAAATGTGCCAATGGGCAAAATGTAATGAGCGAAAGGAAATTAATGAACAGAGATAAGTCTTATAAATAAGGCAAAATCATTAGGGCAAATGCTTGAGGAGGATGCTATGGGGTTATGAGTCCACCTCATTGTGCTGTCTCTTTGTCCTGGCCCTCGAGAGACAGCTAGCTCTCTGTCATGCCCATTCACTTACTTTCTCTGGATCCGGACCACAGGATCAGCAAGCAGGTCGGTGACGTCAAGCTTTCTCCCCTTCTCAATGACATCTCGATGCTTGCGAACAAACAGCCATCCGATATGGGAGAAGAAGAAGCCCCGGCGGGCGTTGTGCGGGTCAGCGTCCGTCTCTGAGTACTTGTGGTGGACTCGGTGGTCCCTGGACCACTCGAAGATGTCATTCTGGAGAGAGAAAGAGAGCCTGAGTGAAGAGATAACCACCCATCAGGAGTCTTCCTGGGAAGCTTCCCAGCCTCCCCTCCCCCACCAGCCCTTCCTGCTGGTTTCACATTCCTCCTGTCTTCAATCCACAGTCCCTCAACCTCAAGTTAAATCCCCTGTGGTCTGGAGTGGTTTTCATCAGAATAAGAGTAAATCTTCACTTAACAGGATCTCAGCTTGTGGGTGGGACTTGCCCACTACAGGAAGTTCAGGCTTGTTGGGTGAGCTAGTAGTGCGGAGACCTGAAAGAAAGCTCTGGTGGGAGCGACTGAAGTCTTCTAGATCATTTGTATCATGAAAAGTGAGATCTTTTTTATAGCTGCACAGTATTCCATGGTGTAAATATACCACATTTTCTTTATCCAGTCTATAGCTGATGGACATTTAGGATGGTTCCATGTTGCTATTGTGAATAATGCTGCAGTGAACATACGTGTGCCTGTGTCTTTATAATAACATGATTTCTATTCATTTGGGCACACACCCAGTAATGGGATTGCTGGGTTGATCGGTAGTTCTGTCAAGATCATGTCCTTTGCAGGGACATGGATGGAGCTGTGGGTCATTATCCTTAGCAAACTAACACAGGAACAGAAACCCAAATGCCACCGTTCTCACAAGTGGGAGCTAAATGATGAGAACACATGGACACGTGGAGGGGAACAAAATGCACTGGGACCTATCAAGACTGGAAGATGTGCACAGAAACCTACTAATGTAATGTTTCCATGAGTGGTGGGAGGGGGAGAGGCTTCACTACAAGAGAATTCCAGAACACAGTAGGATACCTGCAGAGGGTTCAGTCCTTTTGGAGTCAAGTAGAGTCAAGTGTGTCACTAAAATGAAGCAAGTCTCCCTTCTGCTACTCCAGATAATCAAAATATCTAATGGGTACTAGGAATAATACCTGGGTGATGAAATAATCTGTACAACACACCCCCATGACACATGTTTACCTATGTAACAAATCTGAACATGTACCCCTGAACTTAAAATAAAAGTTAAAAAAAAAAAGGGAGAGATCTTCTTAGGATGAAATCTTGGTTGTCAGAAGAGAGGGGCAGTCCTGAGTAGGAAGGGTGCCGGCTCTTGGCCCAGATCTCTCTGTCTCCCTCCCCACTTTGATGTTCATCATGTCTGACTCACAGAGAGCAGGAAGCCAGTAGATAAAAAACCCAAATGGCTATTTTCTCAAATCTCTGCAAAATACCAAGGCACAAATGGCATCATTTTAGGACTGCTCTAATAGAGTGTAACTGAAACGGAGCGAGGACAACTTTGGCTCCTTGGGAACCTGGTATATTGGCAATCTACGAAGTGGAGAGGCAGCAGTGGCTGAGGGTCAGGGCAGCACTCACTGGAGCCCCAAGACAGACTCTGGTGCCCCTAGAAGGACAGGCAGCAGAGTCTAGCAGAGGCTGCCAAGTCCATGGAGCTGAAGTAGGGCTCAGTGCACGTGGGAGCACATCCTATTGGACCTCTCGTAATGGGAGACATGGGAGGCTGTCAGGGGGCTGAGCTATCGGGGGCAAGAATTTATGGCATCTAGGCTGTTACAATAAATGAGACCTTAGCTATAGCAGTGGGTCAGTGAGATCTACAGACATTAAATTTAGACTAATATTTTTTTTAAATCTGATGATGCTTTCAAAACTTTGAGAAGATGAATTAGATTGGGAAGTAGTGCTTTTGATAGGAAAATTAATCTGAAAATAAAATAAATTTAAATATTATATTACATTAGCCTTTTTATGACAATAGTAATGTTTTATGCCATAATATCCAATAATGGGTAATGTTCTCAGAAGTCCATCATTTCATAGCGATTAGCTTCATTCTTCTGATAAGAAGAAAATGATTTGTTTTGTTTTTGCTTTTATTTGTCTGTTTTTTGAGATAGTCTTGCTCTATTGCCCAGGCTAGAGTGCAGCGGTGCAATCACATAGCTCACTGCAGTCTTGACCTTCTGGGCTGAAGTGATCCTCCCACCTCAGCCTCCCAAGTAGCTGGGACTAGAGGTGTGCACCACCATGCCCAGCTAGTTTAAAAAAAAATTTTTTTTTTGATAAAGAGATCATGAATGTGACTCATGGGTTTAGCAGCCCCATCAGAGGCCAGGAACATAAATGGGATTATACCAGCAGAGACACAGCCAGCTGGTACTAAAAGGGAGAAGAAAACAACAAAATAAAATGAAGGCAGGCTTTAGGTTTTCTTAGATCATACAGAACCAGACTAGAGAGCCATTTGTCTATGAATGTGTTATTCTTCAAGCGAATGACCCTGAAAACAATTCAGAAACCACTGGGGATACCTCCTGTTTCGAAGGGTGGAACCATCACTTTGGTTTCAACAGAAATGAAAGGCTCCAACTGATGCCTTAGAGGCAGAATTGCCCTGCAGAGGCTTAGGAGAGGGGCCACCTGGCAGTACCACAGAGATAGGACCACTATTCAAATGGGTCCAGAAGGCAGGACATTGGGCAAAAGAGGATTATTGGAGTCTTGCTCTGTCACCCAGGCTGGAGTGCAGTGATGCAATCTCCGCTCACTGCAACCTCCACCTTGTGGGTTCATGCAATTCTCCTGCCTTAGCTTGCCGAATAGCTGGGATTACAGGCGTGTGCCACCACACCCAGCTGTATTTTTTAGTAGAGAGGGGGTTTCACCATGTTGGCCAGGCTGGTCAAGAAATTTTTTAAATCCACTTAACCCTTGGGTATTGGAACAGAGAGAGAGGAAGTAGAAAGTCCTGACAAGTATATGTTCAGCTTTGAATATGAAGAGTGAAAACAGCAGCCTGGAAGTTTATGTATGTCAAAAATTAAAGCCTAGCTTACCATAATATAAAAGAGGTCTTTAGATTTTACCAGTGTTTTTAAACATGGTGGTTGAAAAGAGTGAAAACATTTTATTATTTAGAATCACAGAATTTGGAGCTGTGAAAGAATCTCATATGTCAATCAAGACTACTGTGGTCTAAGAAATAATTTCTTCCTTTTGCATTAGTTTATTGCTTTTATGGCAGTGCCCATCTGAACATGACATAGGAAGAACACTCTGTCCCCCATTCACAGATGGCAGAATTGAAGCTTAGAGGACATTTATGTGAGTTTCTCTAACAAATCAAAACAATAATAGAACAAAGATGGCACTTTCTTGGTTCTCAGTTCAAATTCCTATCAACAAGATATTTCCCTTATTCTCCAAATGTTGTGGGGAGGGGTCTTTTATAGGAAACTTTTGTTCTTTTTGTTAAAAGCTTCTATTGGCTTGATATGGTTTGGCACTGTGCCCCCACCCAAATCTCATCTCTAATTATAATCCCCACGTGTTGAGGGAGCGACCTGGTGGGAAGTGATTGGATCATGAAGTCAGTTTCCTCCATGCTGTTCTCGTGATAGTGAGTGCTCATGAGATCTGACGGTTTAAAACTGTGTAGCAGTTTCCTCTTTACTCTCTCTCTCCTGCTCCACCATGGTAAGATATACCTTCTACTCCTTCACCTTCCACCATGATTGGAAGTTTCCTGAGCCCTCCCCAGCCATGCAAAACTGTGAGTCAATTAAACCTCTTTTCTTTATAAATTACCCAGTCTCAGGTAGTTGTTTATAGCAGTTTGATAATGAATAATCCATGGCTGTTTAATTCAATGCCATGCAATCTTGTAGAAACTCTAAGTGAAGAGTTTCAAATAGCTAAAACATTATTCTCACAAAATTAATCATAATGCAACAACAAAAACACCCATAATGATGAAGACAAGTTGAAACAGAGATATTTATTTTCATTCTTTTCACCTGGATACCTTTCCACCAGAAGCCACTTGACTACAATAGTGGAATGAAGCAACAATTTTGGCCACATTCCAAATAATCACATCATCAATCCAAAAATACTTTAAGATGTATTTTTTAATGCCCTGTTATTGTTTTGTTTTCAATTGTAAAGCTGAGTCCAGTGAAAAAGTGATTCAAAGAATAAGTTATATTTTCTAGCTCTTGGGAACTCGGCAATAAAGAAATAAATTTAAAAAAAAGAAATTAAAGAACAAGATGTGAGTCAACAACATAGCAGAAAAGGAACACGATTTATATGCTCACCCAATCACCTGTCTTCCCTACTTTCCTGCATTTTTGTCTGCTCTGGAATGATCGGGAGTGCGTGGGTGGACAGGGGAAAGAACCTACCTGTGAATAGCATTTGTGTTGAAAAGGTGTGGGTACCTAGAGCTTGTTTTGGTACAGTCTGTATGTGCTTTAGCAACAAGCAGAGGGAAAGCTGAGGATTAATGAGGAGGGAAAGATGGCCCAACCATCTCAACCTCAGGAAGCAGGGAGTGAATGGAGAGCAACTGTGCTTGAAGCCGTACCCTCGGCGGTATCCTGATAATTTCTCTTCCTCTTAGTGTTTGCATGGTGCTGGGTACTGATAGCTTTGTCTAAAACTATGTGTGCCACTCCATCATCTTTGCTTCATAGGAAACAAAAACAATACTGAGGCATACAGAGATGACAAATGCCCATCATGAACTGTCAAGTCTGGGTAATCCGTTTGTCATGTCCCATGTACATATTCTGATAGACATGACGTTGAACTCAGCAGTAATTCCTGAGGCTTAAATACTTACACATTCAAAAAAATCAATTAACAAATTACTGTATTAAATTTGCAACTTAGAGTTTACACTTAATTGTAGGTTCCAATAGATCACAGTCTTACTCTGCAATTCATCAAAAGTGCACCCTCATGTTTGATTATTCCTGATCAAAAATTGGAGCATTAAAGGGAGCTACATTAGTTCTAAGAATGTTGGGCATAAATGAGGCACAGGTAGGTGGGAGAGCAAGAGGGGAGTAGAAACAGAGCAAATCCAGAGTGTACAGCTCAGGTGGTAGCTTCATTACTGGAGACGCCAAGCCATAGTCCTACTTTGCAATAGAAATATAATGCAAGTCATATAATATAACTAAAATTTTCTTAGTAGCCACATTTAAAAAGTGAAATGATCGTTGATTGAACTTGGGTTACAGAAAAAATACATAAATAAAATAAAAAGTGAAAAGAGGCTGGGCACGGTGTCTCACTCCTGTAATCCCAGCATTTTGAGAGGCTGAGGTGGGCAGATTACCTGAGGTCAGGAGTTCAAGACCAGCCTGGCCAACATAGTGAAACCCTATCTCTATTAAAAATACAAAAATAGGACAGGCATGGTGGTGTGCACTTGTAATACAAGCTACTTGGGAGGCTGAGGCACGGCAATCACTTGAACCTGGGAGGCGGAGGTTGCAGTGAACTGAGATTGCACCACTACACTCCAGCCTGGGTGAACAGAGTGAGACTCTGTCTCAAAATCAAACAAACGAAAAACTAAAAACAAAGTGAAAAGAAATAAGTAAAATTAATTTAAACAATATATTTTACTTAACATACCCAAATAGTATCATTTCAATATATAACCAGTATAAAAACTATTGAGATGCTGTACATGATTTTTTTCGATACCAAATCTTAGAAATTTGCTGTGTACCGAGTCTCCAAGTCTTAGAAATTTTTCACTTGTAGCACACTTCAATGGGCTAGCCACATTTCAAGTGCTCAGTAGCCACATGCAGCTAGTGACTACCCCATTGAGCAGTGCAAGTCTAACTCATGGCTTGCACACTTTTTTTTTTCTTTTTTGAGACAGGGTCTCTGTCACACAGACTAGAGTGCAGTGGCATGATCATGGCTCACTGTAGCCTCAACCACTTGGGCTCAAACAATTCTTTCACCTCAGCCTCCCAATAGCTGGGACCACGGGCACATGTCACTATGCCCAGCTAATTTTTTTATTATTTGTAGAGATGGGGTCTCAGTATGTTACCCAGGCTGGTCTCAAACTTCTGGGCTCAAGGGATCCTCCTGCTCAGCCTCCCAAAGTGCTGGGATTCAGGTGTGAGCCACCACACCCAGCCACTTGTACAGTTTTTGATGTGTGCGTTATACTTCAAATTTAAAAGTTTGAAGAATTAAGAATTCATTGCTGCCTACTGGTGAGAATATAAAACGGGCAGAAAGTCTGTGAAGGGCAAATGGGCACTACATATCAAAAACCCTAAAATTGAGCATATCTTTTAATCTAACAATTCATTTTCCAGAATTTATCTTAAGGATATCATGGTTGTGTGCAGAGATTTGACCACAAGGATGCTAACTGCAATCAAAACTTGGAAAGACTCTGCATTTCCCCATAATGAGATTTGATTAAATATCTTACAATAAATAAATTAATTAAATGCTACCTCTGTGTGTGTGTACACATTCAAGAAAAGTTTATATATACATGCATGTACAGTTTCCAGAAAGAAATAGTAAGAAAAAATGTCTTAGAGTTACTTCATGGGAGTGAAATTGGGAGGTAGGAATGAGGACAAATACTTTTATGCTTGATCATATACTCTGAAATTGTTAAAAAGAATTCTATTAGTCTTGTATTAAAAAACTAATTGACAACAACAAAAAAGAAAGGCTATTGTATATAGCATTGACCTAGAAAGATGAAGGGAAAAGTAGTTAAAAGAAAAGTACCTCTTGGCCGGGCACAGTGGCCCACGCCTATAATCCTGCATTTTGGGAAGCCAAGGCAGGAGGATCACTTGAGATCCGGAGTTCAAGACCAGCCTGGCCAATATGGTGAAACCGTCTCTACTAAAAATACAAAAATTAGCCGGGTGTGGTGGTGGGCACCTGTAATCCCAGCTACTCAGGTGGCTGAAGCAGGAGAATTGCTTGAACCCAGGAGGCGGAGGTTGCAGTGAGCTGAGATCACACCACTGCACTCCAGCCTGGGCAACAGAGTGAGACCTTGTTGCAAAAAAAAAAGTACTTCTCAAAACAATATGAATCCATTTTTAATAAAAATGTATGTTTGAGCATGGGAAAAACAAAGGAAGTATCTTAGCCAACCTGTTTGCAGTGGTTTTCTCTAGGAAGTGGGACTGTGGGTAACCCTTTTTTATTTTATCTGTTTTATAAATATTTGTAATAAATGTATTATTCTTTTGTAATACAGAGGAAACAAGATATTTTTTAAAACATTTCTATATTCCTGAATGAAAACAACCCAGCTTCTGCCAGCAGCCCTTCCTTAGGAAAAACTCGATGAAGCAGTAAGACTCATCTGGCAATCCAGTCAGTGAATACATCTTTATATCACCCTTCTCTCTTTAATCTCATTAGCAACTAATCAACCAATCACACCTCAAGTGATGTGGCAGTGCCCTTGCTTGAACCCATTCTGTGTCTTCTGCCTCCATTAGTTCACTATCCATCATCAATAAAGTCCCTAAATGGGGTCCCCACTGAGACTGTAGAGACTGAAATTGATCATGAGGCGATTTTTCTCCACATGTGCAGCCCTTGAGTGTTATCTGGGACTTGAGCAAAGGTCATCAATCTCAAGAGCGCCACCAGAGTGAGGTATGAAGCAACCTGCTCCTTCGGAACTACTCCCCAGCTTCCCTTTATGCTCAAAATAAAGTCTTGAATCTAGTCATCTAAATGGCAACAGAGAACACTGTCTTTGAAGGCCCACATAATTTCTACTAGTTAACAAGATGAAAGCTAAATGTAAACAGCATTTAGCTTGTCCCATTCAACAGATCTGAAATTAAAATCATTGATTGGTTTTCCCCTAGCCTACCTGGAAACAGATGCTTGCTCCCAAACAGAAACCCAGATGGTTTTTCTGTCCCTTAATTCAATTTTGTGGCTGCTGAAAGTTCCAGAACAAAAAACTTCCCAGGCAGCCTCAAAACAGCCAAAGGGAATTCCACTGTATTCATAACACATCTTTGTTTCCAGTCGGTAGTGAAAAAGAAACCAGGACCAACATGTCAACACATCAGCTTGAACAGGCAGGTTTTAGAGTAGAAAATATGTGTGTGCATGCATGTGTGTACATGTGCGTGTGTGTGGTGTGTGTGTGTGTGTGTGTCTGAATGGCATCATTTCTGGGAAAGGAGCTGTTCTATCAAGAGGGACAAATAGAAAAAGGCACTGGTGCCTCCACTACTTGGAAACTGTAAGGCTCATTAGAAATAGATTTTATCTCTGTCTCTAAGGTCTAAACTTAATCTCCTCCAGTTCAGACACCAATTCAAACAGCGAAAAACATTCGGTGCTTTCTCCACTGTTGATACTGGGTCAGTAGTTACTTCTCTCCAGATAATAGGCTAATCTGTCAGAATAGCCCAGAAAGTCCCCAAAGTGGCCTGGCAGCAGTCAACACCACCTGGCAAACTGTGACTTTGAGAGGACAAGTTGCTACCTGCTGCCTTGCCTTCATGTGGCACTTGATCTACGTAGGTCTTAGAAGCTAGGCAAGCATTGAAAAGCCAACCTTACTAGTTTAAAAAGTGCTGATAAAACTTAAAGTCTGCAAAAAAGGAAACCGATGTTTCATATTTTCTTCTATTACTCTTTTGTTTAAATCTCTTAACAATGAGAATGTATTCCAATAAGATTTTCACTTCTAAAAAACCACATATGTAATATACACTTTTAAAATGGCATAGACAGCCATCTTGGTCAGTAAGTTGGTCTTCTGGAAATCTTTTCAATTTGAGTTTTGGAGGGTTTCTGGTCGGTGATGTGACCATTATTCTAGTCTTTAGAGAGGAAAAAGCAAGGGAATAAAGCAAATGAGCAGTACTCTGAGAGCTGCGGAATCTAGGTTAAGGCTATACACAAGCTCATGAATTTTTGCAACTTACCTCTAAGTTTCAAAATAAAAGATCTGAAAAAATTATTTCAAAATAAAAGTTAAAGCTAAGAACAAAAATTTCATGGGTACTCTTCTTTACGATCCCAGCTTTCCCCCTTCCACTCCATTTCTACTCTACCACCCTTGTTCAGGCTTTTATCAATTTACTCAGATTCTGTAATAACCTTCTAACTGCCTCCCTCTTACAGTAATTTTCCTCTCCACAATACATTTGGCATACTGTTAACATCCATCCTCCTTCCATTCATACTCCCCAAATATCTATCATTCTTTTGCTTATTATTTGACAATCTCTATATATTGCTTTTCTTATAAAATCTCAACTTCTCCTCTTTTTGAAAATCATACAGGTTTCTTCAGCTGGACTTGTTCTTCTCTTCCCCATGTTTTATCCTTTAATTTGACTAATATTTACTGACCAGTACACACTAGAAGATAAAGAACAAACAGGACAATTGAGGAGTTTATATTTTATGGAGGAGACAAACACTAAACATAAAGTAAATGAAGTCAACATAAGTGAAATAATTTTAGACTGAGATTAGAGCTGTGAAGCCAATTAAGGAGCTGAACAAAGGAGGACCTTAATATAGGCAAAGAATTCTTTTTTTTTTTAAAGATGGAGTCTCTTGTCACCCAGGCTGGAGTGCAGTGACATGATCTCGGCTTATTGCAACCTCCCGGGTTCAAGCAATTCTCCTGCCTCAGCCTCCTGAGTAGCTGGGATTACAGGCAACTGCCACAACACCCAGCTAAGTTTTTTATTTTTAGTAGAGATGAGGTTTCACTATGTTTGCCAGGCTGGTCTCGAACTCCTGACCTCAGGTGAACCACGTGCTGTGGCCTCCCAAAGTGCTGGGGTTAGAGGTGTGGGCTGTTGCACCTGGCCGGCAAGGCCATTTTTAACTGGGTCATCTTCAGGTTGAGAGGAGTTGGAGGTGGAAGTGCAGGAGGGAGAGGGGAACTGTCTCAGGTAGAGGGAAGGACTTGGAACAATCTAAGGACTAAGAGAAAGTCATTGTGTAGATGGCATGGTGTTAGGACAAGCCTGGTCCTAAATGAGGTCTAAGACACATTAGGCATAATAAAGAATATATCTGGTGCTGGGCGCGGTGGCTCACGCCTGTAATCCCAACACTTTGGGCGGCGGAGGCGGAGGATCACGAGGTCAAGAGATCGAGACCATCCTGGCCAACATGATGAAACCCCGTCTCTACTAAAAACACAAAAAAATTAGCTGGGCATGGTGATGCACGCCGGTAGTCCCAGCTACTTGGGAAGCAGAGGCAGGAGAATTGCTTGAATCCGGGAGGCGGAGGTTGCAGTGAGCCGAGGTCGTGCCACTGTACTCCAGCCTGGTGGCTGGTGACGGAGTGAGACTCTGTCTTAAAAAAAAAAAAGAATATATCTGGTCTTTGTACCTGGTTCTTGGCACAAAGCTTTAGAAACCCTTGGAATTTCCCGAGTGATAGGAAATTCCACCACTCTTACACTAAAGAGGCGACTCTCATGGGCCCTTAGATAGCCTCAAGATGGGAGCAGATCACCAGAAAGACCAGCCATGTGATTAGAGAGGTGGGCGTCAGCTGGCCAACAGGCTAGCACAAGTGGTCCAGATGGAAGCGGCGACCTTCTGGTGCTGCCACACCAGCTGGTTTCCTGGGGGGAAGCCAGGGCCATGGTCTTTGGAGGGGTGGTCCTGTAGATCCGATTGTGCCTGCACATCCAGAGGACTCAGGATGCCGATGGCTTCTCTGTCTGTGTGTATCTGGTGCTACTGGTGGCTGTCTTCCGGACACTTCTGGTTTGGAAGGCATTTTGAGTCACCTCCCTCTCTTGTAGCAGAGCATAATCGTGACGTTGTCCGTGCTGCTGACAGTGAAACTCTGCACTGAGATCCACATGGCAAAGGAGCTGAGCACAAAATCCTTGGATCTTCACCACTCCTGGCAATGGAGCAGTTTCCTGGACCATGTGGAGTGTGTCCTGGCCTTCACTGGCATGGCAGGCTAGATCAGGACCCATCCATCAACTGGGCCCTGTTTGTGGAGACTCTGAGCTTCCTGGCTGTGCTGACCGAGGCCATGATGGACATGCCCCAGCTTTACTGCAACCACTGCCACGGGTCCTCAGAGGACATGAGCATCCAGAGCACTCAGAAGGACAAGGGCAATGCCCTCAGGACCACCTGCTTCCTGCAGACTGCTACCCTTGCAGCTCTTGGTCTGTGCCTGCTGCAGGTGCTGGTAGTCCTGGCCATCCTGCGGTGGGGGTACCCTTCACCCACCACCCTGAGAAGCCAACACCCCATGCAGCACACCTCACCAGGGTCAAAGCCTTTCTGAGCTAGCCAGGGAGGAAAAAGATGTGTGAGAGCCGCTGGCGCCTGTTGTCCCCACGTAGGGTGCAGGTATTGCAGCCCTGAGTGGAGAGGCAGTGTCCCGTGGCAGGCTCTCCATCACTGGCTGTGTGGGCCTCTAAGAGCAGCCAGGCTGATGCTTGGCTTACCATCGCTGGGTGGGGGGGGCACAGTGGATTTCACACCCAAAGGCTGGGTCTCAGATGTTTTTAAGGTGATGGAAAACGCAAGTGTCTTTTCCCACTTCCTTTCAAAAACCACCCAGCCTGAACCTGAGATGTGTTCATAAACACATCAGAAGGCAAAGTTCAATCCGCTGAGGAACAGCAGCCTTCAGGAACCTTCTCCAATCTTGTTCGAGTCCTGGCCCCAGCCTCTGAGATCTGCCTCAGCCCACAAGCCAGCTTCCCTGGAGAACAGCTGCAGCTGGGGATAGGGAGGATCTACGTGCAGGGAGAGCTCAGGCAGGCCTTGAGGCTGGGGCTGGGGCTGGGGCAGCAAGGAGGAGACAGGGTATCAGGAGACGCTTCAAGTCCTGAGAGAAGAGATTTCGGACTCGGTGTGACCCTGACCGGACATCCTGGTTGGATGGGGGTGGCCTCTGCTGCCCAGTGGGGTGGGCATAGAGGGCAGGGCTGGGTTTGCTGTGCTCCCTGTTGTAGGGATGCAGTGGCACCTGTGCTCTGGTTTTCTGGCCAGAGTTGGCATCTCAAGGGTCTGCAGAATGGATGCCTCCCGATACTTGGCTTTGGTGCCCTTGACCTTGCCCAGCAGTGGGGTCTGTCTCAATGCTTGGCTTCTATGCTGACCTCTTCCTAGGAGATACTGGTATGACATCCCTCTTTGGATGTCTCTATTTCTCTAATTACCCCTCACCAATCTTTAAGCCAATCCCTTCAGTTCTACCACTAAATTATATCTTGAATCTGCACACTTCCCATTTTTACCACCTTCTAGTTCAAGATCAATTTTTCTCCTAGACTACTGCAAAAGCCTCCTGAACTGGTCTTCCTGATGCAATGCTTGCCCCTCTCTATGTTGTAGCCAGAGAGAGCTTATTGGAAATTAAACTACCCTCCAGTAAAATAAATTAAATATTTCAGTGGCTCAGCATTTTATTTGGAATGAAACCCCACCTTATTAGGTTCTATGGGGCCCTGCATTGGAACATCCCTGGGGCGAGAGGCAAGCCCATATCTGAGCCTGGCTAGGCATTGGCCAGAGCAAGAGCAAACTCAGGGGTGTTCCAGCCAGAGCCTCAGGTTCTCTTCGAGTGCTAAGAGTCCCCGAGACAAACGTGGAGGTCCTCCTGGGCATGGGAAGGCTGAGGGGGCTGAAGGCAGAGGCTGTATAGACACAGCCCTGTCATCTCCGAGAAGGGCTCCATTTGGGGAGAGTCCCTTTACTCTGGGTATTGCACACACTGGCCGGACACAGCTTTGATGCCCATCGTCCAGGACACAGAGGCAACCTCCAGTCACAAGAGGGGATGCAGAGGGCAGGGTGTGTGGCACCCTATGCAGGGTCTGGCTGCTGGGATGGCCTGATTCACACTCTGCTACTGCTGTCCTGGGCTCTCGGGACCGAGGCAACCTCCAGAGCGTGGGCAGCAGCCTAGCCACAGGCGCTCTGCCACCATCCTCGGTCCACTGTCCACCCAGGCATGCTGGATCCCACAGTTCTGAGTCTGCTGCCTCTGGCTGTCATGGGAACCACTGGTCACCCCAAATCCCCACCCCCCACCTTTTCAGTTTAACACAAGCTCACACCATGCTTGGCAGCCCTGTGCTGACGCCAGGCCCCAGACTTCTCAGATGCTTCCCCACGGCTCCCACAGGCATCGTCTTCCCTTCTGCTGGGTGGCAGAGCCACTTCCTGTGCAGATGTCGATGCTGTCAGTGCAAAAGCTCTATGACTTTTGCATTATTTGCTGTGGCCAGTGGGAAAATGTTCAAAGCTGTTTCCACCTCCTGAGTTTTCCTCAGGAAAACTCTTGAGTATTTGAGTGAGGATCTTGTTCTTAGTCCTTTGGCCTGTAAGAGGCTTTGAATTTTTTATTTTATTTTTTTAAATGAAAGAAGATATCTGTGGTGGTAATTGCCTCCAAATTAAAATGTCACCAACTGCATGCACAGTGACTGATGAATGTTTGTACCCCTACCATGTGGCGACTTTGAATCAATAACTCTGTAGATCCAGAAAAAAAAATCGTAAGAAGAGAAAATATATTTACTATTCAGTGGAAGTGGATCATCATAAAGGTCTTCATCCTCGTCCTCTTGACACTGAGTAGGCTGAGGAGGAGGAGGAGTTGGTCTTGCTGTCTCCGAGATGGCAGAGGCAGAAGAAAATCCATACATAGAAGCGAAGCTGCACAGTTCAAACCCATTCTGTTCAAGGATTAACTGTAATCGTAAGTATAGCACTTTCTTGAGTGCCGTGTGTTGTTCTAGTGAATTACCAAACCTAAGGAGACTATAGAAACCCCCAAACTTATCACTGGTCATCTGGAAGTACAGGTAGCCTGGGGACCCCATTGCTGTTCTGCAGCCCTTGTAGCAGGCGTCTGAAGTAGAGCCAGCCATGTGGAGCACTCAAGTAAAAGATCCCCTTTAACTTGTGGGATCCAATGTTAACCCGGGGTGGTTACTGTCAGAATTATACTGAAGTACCAACTTGGGATGGACACAGAAAACTGGTGTGCAAGGCACTGATCATGCAGGGCCCCGTAGAACATAATAATGAGGTTGGATTTCATTCCAAATACAACGCTAAGCCACTGAAATATTTATTTATTTTGCTGGAGAGTAATTTGATTTCCAATAAGCTCTCTCTGGCTACAATATAGAGAGGGACAAGTATTGAATCAGGAAGACCAGCCAAGAGGCTTTTCAGTAGCCTAGGAAAAAAATTGATCTTGAACTAGAGGGTAGTAAAAATGGGAAGTGCACAGATTCAAGATATAATTTAGTGGTAGAACTGAAGGGATCGGCTTAAAAATTGGTGAGGGACAATTAGGGAAACAGAGAAATCATGGATGACACTCAGACTTCTGGTGGAAAAGCTAGAAGTACAGTTTTTGGGGAGAAGGTAGAGTTATAACTTTGATTTGGAGCATGCTGAGTTTGAGGAGGCTTACAGACATTCAGTGAGAGATGTCATGTGGGTAGCCAGATTTGTAACGTGCTATACCCTATCAAGCTTACTTCTTCAATCAGGATGATTTTCTAACTATGCTGTGACCTCATAAAGTATGTTCTGATCATTCCTCTCTCTCTACCTTTGCTCAGTTGTTTTCCCTGCTCTCCTCTTCTTTGCCTAAACAAATCCTTTTCATGTCCAGCTCAAATCTCCCCTTCTGCAGTAGGCTTTCTCCAATGATCCTAGCCCATATTCAAATTTCTGCAGCTCTAAGAGTCGGTGTGACGCTTCTGAGCAATTTAACTCCACATTGTCTTTTTATAAGAGTCTTTATTGCACAAAGTCTAGCCAACTCTATCAGATTGTAAGCTCCTCATCTGAGAGCCACTTCTTACACATATGCACTTTTAAACATAATGGTGATTAAACAGCAGTTTTACAAAAAAAGCTATGAAAGATTCAAATGGAAGAAGGTAAAAATAATCAAATGTTTCTGCCTTCTAAAAGAGCTTTTAAAAGCAAAGCTAGAAATTTCCATTTGGTATCTGAAACTCAACAAATACTATCAATAATTAAAATTGCTGGTTCAATGATTCCTGTAGATGTCATATCTTTGGAGCTTGATAAGGCTCTGAGGCAACATTCCTGAGATAATCCTGTGACAAGAGTGTTGGGTAGCATTAATAGGAATTGGAACAGGATGATTTAAAAGCCTAAACTTTGATAAACAAAGACCAATGATGAAAAACAGTTCAGCAGCTAATGAGGGGGTGGGGAGAAGGCCACTAACAGAAGACCCCACCATGTCTGTTAGATCTGTTTCATTTAGTGTCTTCATTAATGACTGGTCTTCATTAAGGCTTACACATTTTGTTAATAACATTTCTGATTGGTACTAAATTAGGAGGTGCTGCAGACATCATTGAGGACAGAGGAATAACACAGATGGATCTAAAGAGGTTAGAAATAGGAATAGAAAATGTCACAATGAGATTTGATTTCAGAAAAATGCAAATGAAGGCAGCTGGGGGAGAAATCATCCAAAATGCAAAATAATCAGTGGGTTGGGAAACCTAGAAAGCAGCAGCATAAGAGTGTCTGGCAGGATAGCAATGGAACAAAGAATACACAATGACAATGTGCTGTCTCAGCCCAAATGGCTGGTGACAGGTACAGGGAGAAATGACTTGTCAAGGAACTGCACTGCAACACAGTCTTCTTCCATGTCCATAAACATTTCTGGAGATGATGTGGGAAAATAAACAAAAATAAGCTCAGAAATTTGGGCCTTAGTTTCTTCAGCTGTTATAAAAAGAATTATATTCCTGGCTTCTAAGATTTCCCAGCTCTAACTTTCTGTGGTTCTAAGAGAAAGAGCGGTTGGGAGAAAATACATGGTTAAGGAGGTTCACTGTGTACAGCACTTCTAAAGATCTTTAGGAAAAGAAGACAGAATGAAACACATAGATTGAAAATATGTTTCCAAATAGATTCCCAATTGACAGGACTGCATGTGGAATTCACCTTCAACAACAGTATCTTTCTTCCAATACAGATACTGGGCTAAATTAACATAAAATCTGATAGTTATTTGCTTACAAAAATTCTCTCTACCAACTATTTTAAATAAAAACTCTTTAAAGTATTGTATGTGTGTGTTTTTTTTTTTAGTTTACAAAAATCTAATCACCTTAAAGTAATTAGAAATATATCCATTGTACCAAAATCGAATTGCCTTAAAGTGATTAGCAACGTATCCATTGTACAGGTAAGATCTGCATTAAAGAGTTCCCACTGTATCTGGACATGGCGCTGTGAGAAACAGACTAGCCCTGTCGGTTGGTCTGTTCATCCGTCGAATCACTCTCTTGCTCAGACTGTCATGCTTTCATTCCCTTGAGGTTCATTCCCTTAGGTAATTTATTTCATCTCATCTACTTTCACTGACCTAGGTCCCCAACAAATAAGCAAGTAAGGGGCGGGGTAACTTTATTTTCTACCTTAATAGGTTCATTTTTGTTGGTAGGAAATATAGTTAATCCTGCCAGGTAAGTGCAGAAAGGAAACACCGTGCCCCACGCAGCAGCCTCTGGAGAGTTTCCTAGTTTCTTTTCTCTCTCTCTCTCTCTCTCTCTCTCTCTCTCTCTCTCGCTCTCTCACACCTGCACCACTTTGTCTGTCAGAGTATCCACATGATGGAAGGGGTTACAATGTGGCATGCATGGAACGACAATACTTTAATGAATTGATAAATCACCATCATCATTGCTCAGAGACAACCAAGCTATTTGCTCTTTTTACATGACTTCCAAAGGTTCCAAATGTGCCCAGGATGGTGAAATGCTGTGGAAAAAGCCAATGTGAGGCATGATGTGCAAATCATCTTCCAAAATCACACCAGGAAGACCTGTCAGGGCATCCAGGTCAGGACCACTTCTGCTGCTGCCTGTTTACATGGAGGAGAAAACCAACAACACTCACCCATATTGAAAGGAGGAAGGCAAACCTGTTTCAGATGTGCACAAGAAAAATTGTACATCTGCACCTTGGGCTCATGGCTAAAAAAGATGGCAACAGAAAAACAGGATTTCTGAAGGGAGACTTAGAACCTGCAGAGAGCTACATAAAATTAAGGATTCCTGGGCTGCATTACTGTTCTGGTGCTTTGTTCTCTTCTACACAACTGCCACTGCATGCTGCTGCTAACAGCAGCATGTACTTGATGATGCTGCCTCACATACCTGTCTCCCTACTTGACATGCACACCCCACAGAGACCCAGCTTTGGGGGATGGCCTGTGATCTTGAACCTGGCACAAAATCTTTGGGGTCTCCTGACTGTGGTCTGAGGCTTACTCAAGCCATGGAAATGAATAAGGCCATGTCATTCCCTGCCTAAGACCTGGCAGTGCCTTCCTGTGATATTTAGAACAAAATCTGAACTCTGCCTGACACAGCCGTGCACTGATGTGGCCTCCGTGCCCCACTCTGGCCTTGCACTCAAATGGACCAGCCACATTGGCCATCTTCCTGCTCCTTAAACACAGTATCCTAGTTCCTGCTTTCACTTTGGCTCCTCCCTCTGTCTGGATGCTCTTCCCCTACAGTCCTCACCATCAGGTCTCAGAGCTAATGCCACCTTCTCAGCAAGGTCTTCCCTGATCACACTTTCTAAAGATGTCCCACCCCAGCCCTCTATGTCACATTACTCTGTTTAATGCTTTATATCCTTCTCGCTCTGAATACATTTGTTTGTTCATATGCTCTCTCTCCTACTGTAATAAACATGTTTTGAGGACAGGGACCTTGTCTGTCTTGTTCTCCTGTGCCTGGAACAAGGCTTAACACATGTGTTTGCTGAATGAAAGGATAAATGTGTACCTGGACACTGGGAGAAGCATTAGAGCAGGGGTCTGCAACCCCCAGGCAATGGACTGGTATGAGAATCTAACGATAAATGTTACATATTTGAATCACCCTGAAACCATCCCCCCATCTATGGAAAAATTGTCTTCCATGAAACTGGTTTCTGGTGCCATAAAGACTGAAGACTACTGCATTATAGCACAGCAGTAAAAAGGTGACCTCTGGAGTCCAGATGCCTACATTTAAACCCCTCTTCAGTCACATAAAACTGTCACATAAATCCAAATGTCCCTGGACAGTTTATATAACCACTTTTCTGTTTTCTCACCTATCAAATGAAAAAAACAATAGTACCACCTTGTAGGGGCATTATCAATGACTTTTTTTTTTTTTTGAGACGGAGTCTTGCTCTGTCACCCAGACCAGACAGTGGCATAATCTCAACTCACTGCAACCTCCACCTCCCAGATTCAAGCAATTCTCATGTCTCAGCCTCCCAAGCAGCTGGGACTACAGGCACACATCACCATGCCTGGCTAATTTTGTTGTTGTTTTTGAGACAGTTTCACTCTTATTGCCCAGGCTAGAGTGCAATGGCAAGATCTCGGCTCATGGCAACCTATGCCTCCAGGGCTCAAATGATTGTCCTGCCTCAACCTCCCAAGTAGTTGAGATTACAGGCGTGCGCCACCACACCTGGCGAATTTTGTATTTTTAGTAGAGACAGGGTTTCACCATGTTGGTCAGGCTGGTCTTAAACTCCCAACCTTAAGTGATGTGCCCATCTCGGCCTCCCAAAGTGCTGGGATTACAGGCGTGAACCACTACACCTGGCCCTAATTTTATATTTTTAATAGAGACTGGATTTCACCATGTTGGCCAGGCTGGTCTCAAACTCTTGACCTCAAGTATCTGCCCGCCTCTGCCTCCCAAAGTGCTAGGATTACAATTACAGATGTTAGTCACTGTGTCCAGCCTATCAATGACTATTTAAAGTACTTAATGAAGAGCTGGTATGCAGTTAGCACTCAATAATTGTTTTGTTTTACTATTGTTGTTGTTATTGTTGTGATTATCATATTCTTGCCAAAGTTTGTAACTGATTACTGCATGATTTACTTGACATCTTTTTATGTAAAGTTTGGTCCAATCAATACATCGTGGCTTCTACTTTCTGGTCCAATATGTAAGGAGCTTAGAAGTCATCATTTCTATCTTCACAATAAGAAAAAGCTGAACAAATTGAACATCAACAACTCTTCTTCAATCCCCTAAAGAATTAGTATCACAAGACAAACTATTGCCTCAAAAACGAAAGACAGGCAATCCACATCTGGCTGACCAGAAGCACAAGCCCAGGAGCAGAGGGAAGCCCTGAAAGACAGCAGCCAGAGCCTGTCTGGGTAGAACTCCTTAAACGGTAACTGATGAGGTGCTGGAGGCTCAGTGTGGACAGCTGGAGAGTTCAAAACTCTTCTTTCCTTCCTTTTTTCCTTCCTTACGTTCTCTTTTTTTTCTTGTTAAAATATATTGAAGACAACCAGATATGTATTTGCTACTCAAGTATACAAATCTCAAGAAACATCAAGGGACTCCTATGTCAAAACAAACAAAAAAAATTCTTAAAGAGTGTCTAGTCCTAAAAGGTCCAATACTTTCACAAATTTTATCTCTATAACCCCTACCAAATTCTCACTATGAAGATCTGAGAAAAGTCCCCTGTTCTTCCCACAAGAGGAGGAGAAAATGAGTCATTTTGAAATATACCCAGAGCTCTCTGTTCTCCTTAACAAGCCCTGTCCTCGAGAGAAACTATTTTACCAGAGCCTAACCAACTGAGTTTACCAAAGCCTAATCAACCTGGGGGGAGGAAAATACTCAACTCGGGCACATAAAAAGACTGAGACCTAATCATAGAATGCTGACTATATAGAATGCTTCTCCTCTTCCCCCACCTTATCACCACACAGGGCTCTGGTATAATTGCAAGATATTACAACTGAAAGAACTGAAAGTCATAGACCCTATTTAAGAGAAGTATCTGGGAAAATCCAGACAATAAGGGATATAAAAGCAAGGACTTTAGAGGAAATCTTAGCCTCTGCCACAACAGCTACAGCAAATAACAGCCTAATTCCTAGCCAGATAAACATAAAAACCTCACAATAAAGGCCTATTTACCATAAATTCCAATAAACACAGCCTAATTCCTAGCCAGAAAAACATAAAATCTCACACTAAAGGCCTAGTTACCTCAATTCCTTTCACCCAGTACATCATATGCAGCTTTCAACAAAAAAATTACAAAGCATGCTAAAAGGCAAAGGCACAATCTAAAAAGCCAAAGTGAACGTCAGAACCAGACTCACTTATTGCAGAGATGTTGAAATTATCAGACCAGGATTTAAAACAACTATGATTAATATGCTAAGGGCTCTAATGGAAAAGTGGACAACATTCAGAAACAGATGGGCAATGAAGGCAGACAGAAACTCAAAGAATGAAAGGGAAGCGCTACAAGTTTAAAACTCTGTAGCAAATGGCAAATTCCTTCGATGGGCTCATCAGCAGACTAGACATGGCTGAAGAAACAATCAGTGAGCTTGAAGCTATATTAATTGAAACTTTCCAAAGTGAAATGAAAAGAGAAAGGACGGAAATAATAAAAAATAAATCTACGGAAATAATAAAAAATAATTTTAAAAAATCTATGCTGTGGGACAATTATAAAAGGTGTAACATGGGCAATGGGAATACCAGAAGGAGAATAAAGAAAGGAACAGGCTGGGCCAGGTGTAGTGGTTCATGCCTGTAATCCTAGCACTTTGGGAGGCCAAGGTGGGCGGATGACAAGATCAGGAGTTTGAAACCAGCCTGGCCAATATGGTGAAACTCCATCTCTACTAAAAATATATATATATGAAAATTAGCCAGGTGACTGCAGTCCCAGCTACTTGGAAGGCTGAGGCAGGAGAATCACTAGAACCCAGGAGGCAGAGGTTGCAGTGAGCCGAGATCGTGCCACTGCACTCCAGCCTGGGTGACAGACTCCATCTCATAAAAAAAAAAAAAAAGGAACAGGCTGTGTGCAGTGGCTCACACCTGTAATCCCAGCACTTTGGGAGGCCAAGACAGGCGGATCACTTGAAGCC
>PVKP010014642.1:39657-52431 GCA_004027715.1 Plecturocebus donacophilus
AAAAAAAAAAAAAAAAGAAAGAAAGAAAGAAAGAAGAAAGAAAATAAGTAATAATGGCTGAGAGTTTTCTGAATTAATGACAAGCACCAAACCACAATCCAGGAAACTCAGAAAATCCCAAGCAGGATACATACCAAAAAACCCTACACTTAGGCATTATCATATTAAAACTGCAGAAAATCAAAGATGAAGAGAAAATCTTGAAAGAAGCCAGAGAGGAAAAAATATCTCCTTACCTATAGAGGAGTGAGAAGAATTATACCAGATTCCTCTTTAGAAACCATGCAAGCAAGAAGAGAGTGAAATAAAAGATTTAAGTGTAGAAAGAGAAAAACCCACCCACCTAGAATTCTGTACCCAGTAAAATTATTCTTCGAAAATAAAGTAGAAATAAAGACTCTCAAACTTGGGGTAGTGCTATGTGCCTATAATCCTAGCTACTAGGGAGGCTGAGGTGGGAGGGGCACTTAAGCCTAGGAGTTCAAGGCTGCAGTGAGCCATGATCGCACCACTGCACTCCAGCCTTGGTGACAGAGCAAGACCCTGTCTCTTAAAGAAAAAAAAAGACTTTCTCAGACAAACCAAAATTGAGGGGATTTCTCACCAGTATACCTGCCTTGCAAAAAAATGGTAAAAGGTTGTATTCCTAAGTATTTTATTCTCTTTGTAGTAATTGTGAATAGGAGTTCACTCATGATTTGGCTCTCTGTTTGTCTATTATTGGTGTATAGGAATGCTTGCAACTTTTGCACATTGATTTTGTATCCTGAGACTTTGCTGAAGTTGCTTATCAGCTTAAGGAGATTTTGGGCTGAGACGATGGGGTCTTCCAAATATACAGTCATGTCATCTGCAAACAGGGACAATTTGACGTCCTCTCTTCCTATTCAAACACACTTTATTTCTTTCTCTTGCCTGAGGGCCCTAGCCAGAACTTCCAATACTATGTTGAATAGGAGTGGTGAAAAAGGGCATCCTTGTCTAGTGCCAGTTTTCAAAGGGAATGCTTCCAGCTTTTGCCCGTTCAGTATGATACTGGCTGTGGGTTTGTCATAAACAGCTCTTATTATTTTGAGATATGATCCATCAATACCTAGTTTATTGAGAGTTTTTAGTATAAAGGGCTGTTGAATTTTGTCGAAGGCCTTCTCTGCATCTACTGAGATAACCATGTGGTTTTTGTCTTTGGTTCTGTTTATGTGGTGGATTATGTTTATAGATTTGTGGATGTTGAACCAGCCTTGCATCCCTGGGATGAAGCTGACTTGATTGCTGTAAACTTTTTGATGTGCTGTAAAAGGAGTCCTTCAGAGAGAAGAAAAATTATATCAGAAACCCAGATCTACATATGGATAAGTGAAGGTAAAATAGAAACTTTTATTTTTCTTATTCTTAATCTAACACATAAGTTTGTTCAAAATAATAATAGTAACAATTTGTTTAGTGATTATAGCTTATGGATAAGTAAAATGAATGACAACAATGTCGTAAGAGATAGGAGGGAGAAATTCGGAATACTCTGTTATAAGGTACTTGCAGCACTACTGCAGATTACCATTATGAAGTGGTATAGTGTGATTTGAAAGTGGGTTTAAATTAGTTGTAAATGTATATTCTAAATTCTAAGGCGACCCATAAAAATTTTTTAAAAAGAAGTATAATTTGTATGCTAAAAGAGGAGAGAAATAGACTTACACAAAATGGTCCATTAAAACCACATAAAAATAGAAAAAGAGTAGAATACACAAATAAAAAGTAAAAAAAAAGAGCAGCAAATGAAAAACAGAAACTTGGTAGATATTGATCCAACTATATCAATAATTGGTAACTTGGTAGATATTAGTCCAACTATATCAGTTAAAAGACAGAGACTGTCAGGATTTAAAAAACAGAACAACAACAACAAAAAAGACTCAACTCTATGTTATTTAGAAATCACACTGTAGGACATCACATAAGAATACGTAATGGGTGGCCTGATTCAGGAGACTGGGGTTTCAGTCTGTCCATCCAGTAATCAGCTGTGTAAACTTTGAGAAGTCACTGGTATTCTCTGTTTACTCCTCTGTAAAATATGATAATTTAAGCTAAATCCATTTAGTATCTCTTCCAGCTCTCAATCCAATGCCTCATTACCTAATGAGGAAATATGAGCCATGAGGGAGTGGGCTGAAGCATCTAGCAGGTGCTTTTGGTTGGACTGGGTCTGTGAGAGACCCAGATGCAGCCAGCAGGAATAGATGCATGAGTGTGACAGCACAAATCCGAATCCTGGCTCTTGCTCGTGAAAACTTAACTCTTGGAGAACAGGAATCTCTTACCTGGGTCCATATTTGACTTGGAGCAAATTATAAGGAAGTTGCAAGCAGCCTTTAGATTGACTTCATCCTACTGGTAAGGAAATAGGATGGACCAGAGAGGAACTCAGAGGGTCTTTGCTGAATACAAGGGTTCAGAGGGGACAGAGGATTTTATAGTTCCTTGTCAGGAATTCTGCCCCATTATCATCTTTTTTTTTTTCTTATTGAGATGGAGTTTTACTCTGTGGCCCAGGCTGGAGTGCAGTGGCATGATCTTGTCTCACTGCAACCTCCACTTCCTGGGTTCAAATGATTCTCCTGGCTTAGCCTCCCAAGTGGATGTGACTACAGGCATGCACCACCATGCCCAGCTAATTGTTGTATTTTTAGAAGAGACAGGGTTTTGTCATTTTGGCCAGGCTGCTCTCGAACTCCTGACCACAGGTGATCTACCTGCCTCAGCCTCACACAGTGTTGGGATTACAGGCGTGAGACACCATACTCAGCCCACCATCATCTTTTTAGACTAAAGTATCTCCACTTTTCCACTATCACCCCTCAGCCCCATACACACATCTTCTATAGAAGAAAAAGAAAAGGACTTAAAATGTTTAAGTTTCAGCTTTAAGAACACTGTTCTTAATGATTAAGGTCTTGTTTATAGCATCTAGCAAAAGCCCTGCTGATCCGAAACTGAGACAACTATGACATGACTTGCCCATTTTGGTCAATGGCATGACCATTCGGGTGAAGAAGAGAAGAGAAAGAATCTTTAAAACTATCTTTAAAAACTCCTGGATTATCAAAGGGAAACTAAATCAATGACTGCATTAAGTCAGGGTTGTAAGTCACCATCCTACACTGGCAGAGCATAGCATTTTAACACTTCCCCAGGTTGTTCTTCTCACCGGGTTAAGTGGTTTCAATCAACTGTTCTAGACAGTGACTAATTCTAGTTCTGTTCTAGTTGTCCCCCACTGACACAGTTCTGCATGTTATGGAAACTGGCCCTAGGCTGATGTTACAGATACCTTTCACCCAGGTCTAAAGTGACACTGTTATACAACCCCATGCCCATGAAGCACTGAAATTCCCACTGGGAAGCTAGGGATTCTAATAACCTACTAGACAGAAAAGCTCCATGAAGGCGAGGCTTGTGACTCTTGGCTCATTGTTATTCTCACCATGCCTTCTCAGTGCCTGCCACATAGCAGGTGCTCAATAAATATTTGTTGAATGAATTTTTAAAACTCCATTACAAATGTGGGCCTTGAAAACATATGCATAGTTCAAATTTGATGGTTTCTAAAACTACATTTTAAAACTGTTCATTTATTTTTTATTTTCCTAACAATCATTAATTGTTTTCTATATGATAGATATTAACATACAGAAACCAAGTAAACAATTATCAATTCTCATAAAAGAGAAGGAGAGAACAATATTCACCAAGTGCTACTATAAGCTTGGTACTTTTTACTCATTGTTTAATCTTCCCAACAACTCTGTGAGGCAAATATTATTATCACCCCCTTGCAGATAAAGGAACTGATACTTGCAGAAAGGCCCATATCTAGCAAATGTCAGGGCCAAGAATTTATTCCAGGACCTGGGTACTTCCATCTATAGTGTACTTTCTCCCTAAAATAAATTTAAAATCACAGTTTAAATTCTGTTACATGGTGTTTTGTTAAGAAAACTTAGGTTTTCAGATTTTGAGTTATAAATAGTTTCACGATGAAAAGAAAAATCAGAGTCTTAGGCTTCAGTTACAAGCTATTTATCTTGGAAAAGGTTCCAATAGAAACATTTTATAACGACATGAGTGTGACTTTGGAGGCTATAAAGAATGGATTGCTTGAACACAATAAATGAAAATTATCCAGTTAGGTCCTAAATGTCATCTAAGATCTAAGTCAATTATTATTTTGAAAGGACAACACTGGAATAAGATGTTGAAGTAAAAATAAAGTACATCATAGTTCAAATTGCCAGTGGTGAACAAAAGACCACAAAACCAGGAAGCTGAAAACTACTTCCTAGTGCATAATAGCTTATTTCCTAGGACCCTTGTACTAATTCCTGACTGTGCTTGAATTACAAGCAGTATATATACACACCACCAGTTGCGTTCCCTAATTGATCTATTGTGTTATATCCTATGTGCTTTATGAAAAGTCACACTGTATGAGAGAAGCCTAAAACAAGGAAGTGAATTCTGAACTACAAGAGCACTTAGAGAAATATTTGGCATCAGGTTATCTTATAGGAATGGGAGGTCCATGGCAGAGGTGGCCATTCGAGTTGTGTGTCTGAGGGCCACAGGGAAGCTCCTGGACCACCTGTTTCTCTGGACTCTAGAGCACTTTTGGCAGTCACTATTCCTTCCCAGTGGGTAAATGCATGGGCCTGGAAGCATCTATACCCATATGTGGGAAGAAATTTTGAAAATAAGTTGTTCTCACCCAGATTAGAAACTGGGAAAACAGAGATCCATGACCAAACCAAAAGCACCCAAGGAAAGTACCCAAGGAGGTGGGGAATAGTCTGGGACTCGAATAGCCCTAAAAAATATGGCCTAATCCTAGGGCAGTGATGGCCGTCTCTTACATTTTTATAGCTCCTTGCAGTTTTCATTGATTTTACAACAACCCTGAGAATGAAATTTTATTCTTTTTTTTTACAGATAAAGAAACTGAAGTTGAGGAAGTGATTCACAGCTAGCAGCCATCAGAGTAAAATCCCTGAGTCTTCAAACTTCAGATGAAATAGTCTTTCCACCATGACCTTGCAGGGCAACCTCAGTATTAGGTTTCGTAAAGCAATGACTTGGAGTCAGGCTGGCCTGCATTTGCCTATCCCCAAATATACTATTTTTTTAGGCATATGATTTGGGCAGGTTCTTTAACTTCATTGAATCTCATTTTCCCCATCTGTAAAATGGAGACACGTGTAACATGTAGCTCACAGGGCTACTATGTGGATCAAATACTATATGCATATCAGTGTGCTCATCACAGAACTTGGCCCCTGGTTGGGGCTAGACACGTGTTGAGGCTTTCGGGGTATGTTCACAGCATGGGCTCTGGATAGAGGAGTCTCCTTCCCCTCTGAAGTTCAGCATACCTTAAGGCACAAAACCCTCTGGGGGACATTTTACTGTATCTAAAAGCTACCAAAAGATAAAACTTGGGACAGACTGGGTGTGCTTGGGGCCTGAACATTGAGCCTAGGATGGGGGTGGAGGGGTGTCAGCCCATCTTTCCCCTCCTCCCATACTGCCATCTGCACTGGGTCCTCAACACAGAGAGGACCCTCCATCCCCACCTGGAAAGCCATGGAGTTGGCGACAGCCAGAAATATCCTCAGAGGCAGCTTGGCCTTGTAGGACCTGTGGCTCCACAAGCGATGGGCACCAGCTGTCACACCCAGAGCGGTCAGGAGGAAGCAGAAGTAGGCTGCAAGACACAAGCAGGGACAACGTCAACAACAGTCCCCGAGCTTTCAAACAGCCCCCGTGCTTTTTCTCTCCTGAACAGGGACACAGGCGAAATGGTGTCGGGGAGGAATCTGTAACATGAAAAATCAGTAACTTGAGAGGAGACAGCCTTTTTACTGATTTGCAGCATCCCAGTACCAGGCAGAAGCAGATAACTTTCTTCAGCAAACTTTGACCTTTGAATATTTTTCCTTACATCAAATAAATCTTTTATTTGCTAATGTTTCTTGCCAGTCTCAATGCAAAGTTGCAACCCCAATGTACATTCACAATTCAATTTCACCCATACGCTCTTGGCGCAGCAGAGACTGAGCTGTACGTCACCTCTTAATTGGCACCTATGCCAGGGTGAGTGTTATGTGAAAAGCATATTTCTAAGTGGCAGTGCCCATTATCGGTGTCAATGTACGTATTTAAAGAGAGCACAATATTACCTTTTCCAGAAGTGTTTGACTGATCTTGATTTCAATCTATATTTATATGGTTCTAAAAACAAGATTTACCCTTAACTGTAAGATTAAGAGGTCCCTGAATACATGTGGTTTTCAAGAACATGACAAACATTCCTTACTTGAAAGGTTAAAAACAGAAAACAACAATCTGCCCACAAATCACAGAAAGCAGCAGTAAATAAAAAGCTCTGGCCTCCTTTGTTATTGTAATTTAACCTTGTTCATGAGTCCATGAAATAGACAGTCATTTTCCTTGTTATCCCTGACCGTCTTGTCTCTACTACCAATTTTTTTCAACTGTCAAGTAGTTAGGGAACAAGTAAAATCTAGAATGGAAAAATTCAACTTGATTCTATTTTGCCAGTAGGCTGAACCTTGGGTACAATAAAATTAATTCCAAAACTCCATGAAAAACATTGGCTAAAAAAGGATCACTCTAATCCATATTTCCCAGTCAGGACTTTACCGTAGACACTGCCTTGTCCTTTTGGGAATCTCCAGTAATTTAGGGACCACTTGCATGCTTGTCTGTCCATCCCTACGGCAGCAACAGTGGCTCAAGGCAGCACCTGTACTGTGCAGTGGTGGCTGTTGCTTTCCCATGGTCCCTCTGGCAACTGGAATTTGGCCATGTGACCTGGCCCTGGCCTAACATAGTGCCTCATCTTCCTGGACATGAGAATAAACACCTGAGCCAATCCTTTTCCCTCTTCAAGCTCAAAGCTAAAGCTGTGTTTACCAAAGAGTACATACTACCCCGCTGAAGAAACATGATAATATGACAGCAAATCTTGAGGCCAAGAAAGTGAGACACGAAGACAATGAAGAGGGTCACAAGAGCCAAACATGCCTTGAGCCACTGCTTGCTGACCCAGGAGCTCTGTCATTCTTCTTTTGATCCTGGGAGCCTCCACAGTATGTCCTAGTTACTGGAGCCAACAAACTTTGTTTCCTTGCTTAAACTAGTTTATACTGGATTTCTGATGCTTAAATTCTGCCGAAGCTCTTGGGAGGAAACCAACTCTCTGGTCGTGACCCAAATGAGGAAAAACCACAAAAATCCTGGCTGAATGTGAAGATTTATCAGCTGTCCCATTAACAGGATTCAGTTTTCCTATTCTGACAGTGCTAATTCTCTGCTCTTAATTTCTCTTCTATGATCTTTGTGGAGACTCATATTCAAACAAGTGTTCAGATGGATGCTGAGTAGCTAGCTCTGAGGTAATGAAATATTCAGACACAGAACTGGTGACTTTGAGGGGATAAAAGGAGTAATGGGCAATGTCAAATACTTTACCAAGTAGCTCATACCATACAGAAAAAGGTACTGAATCGACAGAAACCAGAATCACAAGATGACAGAACTGTAAGCCACAAACAAGTATGGCAGTCTGAATGCAAACAAGAGTCACTGATTCTGGTTAGCTCAGCAAAAAAACAAAAGCAGGGCTTAAAAAATATACGAAGCAGCCTAGAGAACTCAGGGATGGTCTGCAAGACAGGCTATGCCACCTTTAAGATGGTCCATGTGCTCCCCATCTCTTGGCATGCATGGCCTTGTTTAGTCTCTTCCCTATTAGTAACTTGCTTCTAACCAAAAGAATATAGCAATATTGAGGGAATGTCAGTTCCATGATTAGTTTACAAAAGATTGTGACTTCTGTTTTGCTAGTAGATTCTCTCTTGAGCTGGCTTTGATAAAGCAAGCTGCCATGTTGGGGAGGCCCATGTGGCAAAGAATTGAGGGTTCCTCCAGCCAACAGCCAGTAAGGAAATGAGGTCCCCAATCCAACAGCCCTCAGGGAACCAAATCCTACCAACAACTATGTGAGTGAGCTTGGAAGCAGATCCTTCCTCAGTCGAGCCTTCAGGCAAGACTGTAGCCCTGACCAACGCACTGTAGCCTCGTGAGAGATCTTGGGGCAGAGGATCCAGCTAAGCTGTACCTGGATTCCTGCCTCACAAAAACTGTGAGAAAATAAATATGTTTTGTTTTACACTGCTAGATTTGGGGGCAATTTGTTATGCAATGATAGATAACTTTAATATAAGACATAAGCAGGAACCTTCCCTTCATGGAAGGAAGGTACATCTTAAATCCTGATTGCAGAGTAGTGTACCATCTATAGGGAAAGTAAGCAGGCTGGTGTTGCATGGGGTAGGGGGTGGAGGCAAGGGAAAGAGGGGAGTGACTGCTAATGGGCTTATTGTACAACTATCCATACATTTATTTTAGGGATAAAATAAATTTTTTATCCCTAAAATAAATTTTTTATCCCTAAAATAAATTTTTTTTATCCCACTGAGCTAAGAACTGGGAGTTTAACAGGAGTTTGAAAAGTAAGTTACTTTTTTAAAATTTGTTTTAGGGATAGTTGCACAATTCTGCAAATATACTAAAATGACTTGTATACATTAAATAGGTGAGTTGCACAGTATATGAGTCATAGCTCCAAAATCCATTATTTAAAAAAAACAATTACTGAATTCCCATTGGATTTTGTTATTATATATATTTTCTTAAAATAAAATAGACCTGTCACAAAGCAGAACAAAGCAATCAAAAACCAACCACTGGCCTGAGATGCTCCCACGGGGATCATCACCCCTCCCATTGGGATCATCACCCCCCGACAGGGATCATCACCCCTCCCCACGGGGATCATCACCCCCCGCCACGGGGATCATCACCCCTCCCACGGGGATCATCAGCCCCCCCACGGGGATCATCACCCCTTCCATGGGGATCATCACCCCCCGACCACAGGGATCATCACCCCTCCCACGGGGATCACCACCCCTTGATACTTGCCACCACCAGACACGTGTCACACCTGGGACCCTTGAACCTTAGACAGAGGCCAAGAAGAGTCTCTATTTGACCCTATACCTATGCCTGAAGCTATCAAGACCACCCAGGATTCGTGGTTAGGGATTCCACCAATCTAAGGCAAAAGTATCTCATTGCCCATGCTTGGATCACAATCCCAAACTCTAGCAGCCAGGGATGGGAGGAGGCAGAGACCAAAGCTCTTTTGGCTTCTGTGGAAGGCACAACCTCCTGTCTGTCCTGATTTCCCTGTTTGGTACACTGTTTTCATAATGATTCTAGTGACCCACTCCTGACCATACAACAGAGAACAATCGTAGAGAGATGCTAAAAAGCAAAAAGTAAAACTCCCTCAATTCTGGACCGGATCAGAAAAAGAGATGGACAGCCCCCTTCCAGAGCCATTCCTGAGTGCTCAACAGAAGGAAGCACTTGGCAGAGGTCTCTAACCTTCACTTATAATCTATATCTCTAGAGCATCAGAGTGAACGTTAATAAGTAATAAGAGCTACCATTGACTGAGAGCTTTTGATGTGCCAGGCCCTCTGTAAGCACAGTCATTCATTTAATACTCACCACAAATGTAGGGGGTATGTACCATTATGATCTCCATTTTATAGATGAAGAAAACTAGACAGTGATAGAGCCAGGATACAATCTAAGGCAGGAAGAGCCCACATTCTAAATGCCCTTGCTGACTGCCTGTGCCCTGGAAGCAGAGTTCATCCTTGCAGGAGGAATTAGAATAAATCATGTCCTTTTAGCCAGCTCAAAACACAAGCTCAAAACTCTGGTTTTTCCTTTCTTCCCTTACCAGCTTGCAAGTTACCCCTTGCCCATAATACCTACACCATCATTCTGCATCCCATTCAGTCTTGGCTTGTCATAAACATGAGTGCCAGGAGAGTTGAGACTTTATGAGACCATTTCTTAGAGCTACTATTATGTACCAGCCACTGAGCTCAGAACTGGGAGTTTAACAGGAGTTTGAAAAGTAAGTTACTTGCTATATAATGACAAAGTATGGAAAGTGCTACAGAGCAATAAACAGAATAATAAAAGATTAAAAAGTAGGTAATTTAGTTTGGGGGACCGGAGAAAGCTTTGCAAAAGAAGCAAGAATTAGGCTAACACTTATAAGGAGAAGTCAACTGAGCAAGGTTCAGAGCAGGCAAAATCAGGCAGAGGGACTCAGAGATGCAAAGCCCTGAGGCTGGAAAAGAGATCTGATGGATGGAAGGAAACGTGAAACATAAACTTACCATTTGCTCCAGCAATTCCACTTCTAGGTGTTTACCCAAAAGAATTGAGAGCAGTGACAGGATTCAAACATATACTTATATGTCCATTTTCATAGCAGTAATATCACAATAGCCAAAAGGCAGAAATCATCCAAGTGTCCATCAACAGGTGAGGAACATTCCTGCCTATTAGAAAGTCAGAAGGGAGTAGAGACTCACTGACGGCCTGCCCTGGGCTGTCACTTTACCAGTGTACCTAATTCTCCTGTTTCATTCCTATGAGGTAGATATCATAATTTCCATTTTACCTATTTGCAAAACTGAGGCCCAGAGACATTACATAAATGCCTTGGGACCTACAAGTGATAAAGCCAGAACTCCAGCACCAGCTCAGTCCAACCCCAAACCCTTTCAGGCAAGTGCAGCGGTTCTCCACCCTGGCTGCACACTGTGGTCACCTGAGATCTTAAACATCCAACTGCATCAGAGATGGGGGCCAGACAGCAGGCATCTCTTTCAGCAGATGATTCTGATGCAAAACCAGGGCTGACAAACTGCTGCCTCACAAGGTACACCCTCTCTTAGACACCATGTGGTCCCCCCTCTCAATTTATAAACAGAGAGATGAGATCCAGGGAGCACTGCTCTCCCTGCAACCCACCACCAGATGCTGACTCTCCATGGGGCCTCAGTAAATGCAAAGTGACTCTTGGACCAGGAGACAAGGTCATCCTTTCATGTGAACTCAGTCCTGTTCACACTCCACACTGCACCCCACCTCCCCACTGCTCCCTTTGATGGTGAGAGCTGCCTGCTAGGCTCTCAGCTGCGGAGTCTTTGATATCTGGGTGCTGGCTGGGGCTCAGGGTGTGCAATGGTGGGCTGTTTTCCCCCAGGAAACTGAGGAGAAGAGGGGAAGCCAAAAGAGGTGAAGGCTTCTGGGGAGAGGGCGACCACTAGGGTGAGAAGGGGGAACACGGAAGAAGGTACTGTGCTTTGAGGTCTGCTTCTCCAGTCACTCAAGTGTTTTGAAAGTCAGTTCTGGGCTCTGGCCAATTAGTGACTGTTTCTCCTCTAGTTCTTCCCAGGTTCTGAAGATAGATAGGGAAAGGCCCACAGCCCCACTGATGGAGGAGGAGAGAGAACGAGAGACAGAGAGAGAGAAAGAGAGAGAGAGAGAAGTGCAATACAGCATAATGGCTAAAATGGCCCTGGGACTGAATCCCTGTTAAATCACTTATCAGTATGACAATTTCTCTAAATGTTGGTTTCTTCATGCATAAAGTGGCGAAAGTAGTATCTGCCCCCTGGGTTTGTTGTAAAGATTAAAGATTAAAAGAGATACTGCATGCAAAATTGGAGCAGTGCCTGGCAAACAGTAAGCACGGGCACATGTGATTGCCCCATGCATGAATGCCATGCTTTGTTTCTGAAAAGATCTCCTCCTTGATAACCCACTCTGAAAACATCCATGCTTTTCATCACTATAAACTTGTGGTTCCGAAGGGGAAGTAGAGATTTTGCCTCCCCTCTCCACTGTGACCCCCTACATTTGGCAATGTTTTGAGACATTATTGGGTATAACAACCCAAAACTTGAAGGGTGCTACTGGCATCTAGTGGGTGGAAGCCAGGTATGCTGCTCAGCATCCTATAATGCACGGAAGCTGCCAATGCACAGAATGCCCACGACGGTGCAGCGGCTCACGCCTGTAAGCCCAGCACCTTGGAAGGCCAAGGTGGGTGGATCACTTGAGCTCAGGAGTTCAAGACCAACTGGACAACAAGGCAAAAACCCTTTCTCTACAAAAAAATACATAAAATTAGCCAAGTGTGGTGGCATGTGACTGTAGTTCCAGCTACTTGTAGGGGCTGAGGGAGGAAGATCATTTGAGCCCAGGAGGTGGAAGCTGCAGTGATCCAAGATCTCACCGCTGTACTTCAGTCTGGGTGACAAAGACAGACCTTGTCTGGAAAAAAAAAAAAAAAAAAAAAAAATCCAGCCCTAAATGTCAAACATGTCAATAGTGCCAAGGTAGAGAATCTCTGAATTCTCAGGAAAGCTCTCCTTGAAACCAAGCCTGTTGATTCTCTGGGTTTCACTGCACCTGTCCTTGCTTATTCACACCTCTCTAGTTCCATGCGGAGCTGTAGGAGCAGGAGTAATTTATTTCTGATATCATTTCATGAATAAGCTGGAAACAAAGGACTATGGTATGAGATCAATAGCATCACGGATCTTCACATTTTCATGTGCCCTACACATCACCAGGGGATCTTAATCAAGTGTAAATTCTGGACCCCAGACCAAGAGATTCTGATTCAACCGATGTGGGGAGGGACCAATCAACTTGTGTTTCTAACGAGCTTGTAGCAGGTGCTAATGCTGCTGGCCCAGAGTCCCTGAGTGTTTCTCTGACCAGCCAGATCAGAGAGACACAGAGAGAGAGAGA
>PVKP010014643.1:0-52332 GCA_004027715.1 Plecturocebus donacophilus
TTTTTTTTTTTTTTGAGACTGAGTTTTGCTCTTGTTGCCCAGGCTGGAGTGCAATGGTACGATCTCGGCTCACTGCAACCTCCGCCTCCTGGGTTTAAGCAATTCTCCTGCCTCAGCCTCCCCAGTAGCTGGGATTATAGGGGTCCACCACCACACCTGGCTAATTTTTCTATTTTTAGTAGAGAGGTTTTGCCATGTTGGCCAGGCTGGTCTCGAACTCTTGGCCTCAGGTGATCTGCAAGCCTTGACCTCCCAAAGTGCTGGGATTATATGCATGAGCCACTGTGCCCAGCTAGTACAGGTTTTGAGGTCAAAAAAGCCCTCACTAGAGTGAGGGGGGAATGGGAAGTTACTGTTTAATAGGTACAGAGTTTCAGTTTTTTAAGATGGTAAGAGTTCTGTGGATAGATGGTGGTAAATGACGGCCTAAGTATGTGAATATACTTAATGCCACTTAACTGTACACTTAAAAATGTACACTATGAGGCCAGGTGCGGTGGCTCACATCTGTAATCCCAGCACTTAGGAGGGCAGATCACTTGAGTTTGGGAGTTCAAGACCAGCCTGACCAAAATGGAGAAACTCCGTCTCCACTAAAAATATAAAATTAGCCAGGTGTGGTGGTGCATGCCTGTAATCCCAGCTACTCGGGAGGCTGAGGCAGGAGAATCACTTGAACCCAGGAGGCGGAGGTTGCGGTGAGCTAATCATTACATTGCACTCCAGCCTGGGCAGCAAGAGCTAAACTGTCTCAAAAAAAAAAAAAGAAACGAAAGTACACTACAGTAAATTTCATGTTATATGTATTTTATCACAATTAAAACAAACAAACAAAAAAAAAAAACAACAAAAAAAACCACCACTTCAATATGAGAAGTCAGAATCACTGGTACTGGAGCTGAAAGATTCAATTCCCAGTTAACTTAATCAAATCTTGGTTGTCACCGGAGTCGGGTATTTATTAGTTCCTTTCAATCAGTTGATTTAGTCTCGCTGTTAATTTGTAAATAATCAAAAGAAGGCCAAAATCACACTAGACAACCTAGGAGTGCAAAGAATGCTGAAAAATTTGCTGAATAACTCCTGTTGACTAGAATAAAGAAATAAAAGCTCTTAATAGAAGAAAAACTGTGATTGCTTAAGCAAAACGTCTCTAAATACAAACAAACTGTATTCTTATGCTATAAAAGAAAGACTTGCCTACAAAATTTAAGGGCAAAGGGGATGAAGGCCCAATCCTCAGACATGGGAAGACCTCTAAGACAGCATCTGGCATTTGAAACGTGGGAGAATATTAGCTGTGAAACATTTCATAGGGTGCCAAGGCTCTTGTGTTGAAATTAAGTAATGGATGCCCACGTCTTATTTCCATTATATTATTTGTCGAATGAAAATCTGGAATTGTAAAAATAGAGCGTGTGCCAAGACACTGGTTCAGGTTCAAAGACTACTGTTCTAGATCAAAAACCAAAGTCTTCATCAAACTGAGCAAACTGAAGGAGAAAGTGAGTTATTACGAGACACAGAAGGTAGAAAGTTAAGTACACCACCTAGTACAGAATGTAGAGGCAACATCTAGCTGCTATATAGCACACAAGCACACACTGGTACTTCATTTGTTGGGAGAAGGGTTCTGGGCCTTGGAATTTCCCAAATCAGGTAAAATCAAGACATGCTGATAGCCATGGGAAAAGCCAGCATCATCTTCCTTTGGATTCCCTTCTACTTATCTAAAGGGATTTACTGGAAGAACTTCTTCGGCTTTAGAATGCAAAAGCATTTATAAAATATGCCTTGAGAGTCTACAACAGATTATTATAATGTGGAAACTAAAAATGAAAAATACCTCATATCTGAAAATTTCATTTTACCCACAGCAACAGTTTTGTAGTTCAAGGTCATGGGAAAGGAAGACGAAGGGTAAAAGGGAAGTTGTTATTTGTGTGCAAGAAAATATTTTTCCCCTTACTTAGGACCTCAAGGACCCCAGTTGCCTCACACCTTTCATTTAAAAATCCTGTTTCGGCTAGGCGTAGTGGCTCATGCCTGTAATCCCAGAACTTTGGGAGGCTGAGGCAGGAGGATTGAACCCAGGAGTTTGAGACCATCCTGGGCAACATGGTAAAACCCTGTCTCTATTTGAAAAATACAAAAATTAGTCAGGTGTGGTGATAGTTCCAGCTACTAGGGAGGCTGAGGTGGGAGGATTGCTTGAGCCCAGGAGGTCGATGCTGCAGTGAGTCGTGATTGTGCCACTGCACTCCAGCCTGAGTGACAGGGTGAGAACTTGCCTCAAAACAAAAATAAACAAAAACTAAACCTCAGTTTTGCCTTCCCGGAGCAAATGAGCAAGCGTGAACATTTCTAAGGCCGCTACCTTCATTTGTTTCTTTCCTCCTTGTCCCCAGCTTGCTGAGTTGTGGGAGGAAGCACTGCCCTGAGAGCCAGCGGTGTTCCAGACTCCTCCATCCTCCTCCTCTTCCCAGCTGGGATGGCGAGTTCCTGTGACTGGCCCGTCACTCTCCCCCCAGCCGTCTTGCATAGATTTGGAATCTTAAAGGAAAGAATAAATTAACTCTTTGCAACAGCTATATAAAACAATCATCAGAATAATAATTCTTTGCAGGTGCAGCATTTTAGTGTCTTTGTAATTCTATCTAGTCCATCCACATGGCAAGGCAAATACTATTACTCATTTTTTAGAGGGCAGGAAACTAAAACCCACAAAGCCTCAATGATACACAGAAAGCTAACAAACCATAGAATCAAGACCTCCTGACATCTGGATCAATGCTTTTTCCCTTGCACCAAGCGGACAGGAATTTCAAAACTGAAAATAACTTAACACAACATTCCCGTCAAGAAATTTCACATCTCAATTAAGAGAAATCTGTCCCTCTTAATGAGCTGTAGCCCTGGTTTTGTCCTCCTATTCAGTATGTGCTTTATATGCAATGGACACTACAAATACAAGGTATGATAAAGGACACTGTCTAGCTTGTTTGCAGTGAAGCAGAGAAAAACAGAACATTAAAAAAGGGGGGAAATTTATAAGATTTTGAATATCAGAATTATGGTAAAAGAAGAAAAATTCACATATAGCCACAGAAATATGAAAGGTATTAGAACGATATACTTGAAATGTATTAGATACTAAAGAGGCAAAGAATATATACATGGTGGTTTTGAAAAGACAGGAGGAGAAAATGTGGAGGATAGGGAGAAGAAGGGAGGAAGGAAAGCACAGAGAAATCAAAGAGGCTTTAATGTTTGAGAAAGTGGGACATCAGTATCCCATTCTAAACAATGATTTTTAATTTGAAGACTGGATTAAGTCCTTAATTCCCTCTGAAAATACTGTACAGAATCAGAACATATTTTGCAGTAATGACACTGTATAAAACGATGAAAGAAAAGGAACTACATTTTCTTGCCTGGAAACTTTCATCTACACCTCTACTTTCCCACATGACAGGACATTTATGAAAGTTTCTGATTTGTACATAACTTTATATGAGGAGATTATGGGCAGAAAATCAGCTCTTCCAGGCTTTTCACTGAATAACAGCTGCCACCCTGTAGAACCGGGCCTATGATAGTCAAGTAGGTTCGCATCAAGTACATAAGGCACAGGGTAATTAATTTCTTCTAACTGTGGCATCTCATCACCGAGCAAGGCCCAGGTGAATCTGACAGTCTCCCAGTGGGGTTCACTGTAGCCACAGGAAGGGGCTTTCTGTCAGTGTACAACGGGCAGGGCTGGGATGCTCTTCTTTCTGCTGCTGGAAGTGCTGCTCAAAACCACAACTGCTGCCTCTGTATACAGGATTGTAAATTTATATAACACCAGATTTATGATTTGCATTATATAAGCATAGGCTTTATACCATCCACAGGTAAGCAACAGGAGTTATTAAAACCCAATATAAACGATACACCTACCTCTTTAGAAAAATGAAGACATGCAAGTGAACCTTTCTTTTAGAGAGAGAAGCTAAACTTCTAACAAATGTTTCTTATAGAAAAGATAAGAGAGGTCTAATTTTTACTGATAGGATTCATAACATCAAATTTAAGACACTTGCAGGCTACAGAAGATTACAGGGTAACTGCATCAACTGGTAGACTATGATGATTTAGCCCCTTCTTCTGCACCTTACACATTCAACTTATCCAGAGAAAGGATGTGTGCTGTAACTACTGATGACTCCCAAAAGTAGAAGACATTTCTAGAATCTGAGAAAAAGTGAGGGTTTTGTGATAGAAGAGAGGTGATCCTGAGGTTGGGAAACACACATAAAAATCCTGAATATACTGCTAAAGGATCTCTTTGTGCCCAGGGTCTGATTTATGTCTTCCAACAGCTTTTTGGATCTATTTCAAGTATACTAGATTACATTTCCCATGACGATACAACTGATTTCACAATGGAAATAATGATAAAAACAAAATCTTCATAAAGATAGCTATTTTAATGAAGTTGAGGAGATTCACGGTTTTTAAGATGAGTCAAGTTACTAAGTGTGAATTTCCAGAATAGAGATAAAATCATATTCCCTTAGTGGCACTGTAAAAGTCCTGAATATCATATGATAAACTTAAAAATTTATTTTCTTGTTCAAAGTTTGGTCACTTCAGAAATTTTCATTATTTAATCAAAAGATAATCCCTTAAATCTGCTATATGGGGGGAAAAAAAGAGAGAAGTTGGAACATTTTTAAGAAAGTTACAAAAATAAGTGGAAACAGGCACTTGAAAATTGAATTTTTCAATTTAGGGACATCCAATGAGACATTCCACAGCCTCAGTCTAGAGTTCTGTTAATTACTGTGACCACACATCGCCAGCTGGATCAAGTACAGCTTAGATTTTCAATGATTCTGAATAAGTGTGACATTCTTCATTTTAAAAACTTGAAGTGAAATTTATGCCAGGTTCAAAAAACCTCTAACGATCTTATGTGGAAGAAGAGAGGCCAAAGGCAAGGAAAAGCACAGAAGGATGAAGTCACTGGGCAGCAGAAACCATGTTCCACATTAAAAGCCAGAGAACTCTTGTTTTAAATTATACTAACAAACGAGTAGAAATGCAAGCTAGACATGGTGAACACAGTCACTGGGCGAAAAGAGCATCACATCAAATTATAATTCTGTCCAGATACTAAATTTAAAACAAAATCAACAAAATTAACTTATTATTTTTAGTTCATCTTAAACATTTTAAGAAATACCAAGCCAAGCTACAGCCATTTCCTATTAACTAATTATTTAACACTAAAGGTCCTGAATCTCATTGAATCAACAGTTTAAAACTAAAGAGCCCTCACCAAAATGGCAGATGCTCAAATTAACAAAGAGTCCCAGCCAGGCCCAGTGGCTCACGCCTGTAATCCCAGCACTTTGGGAGGCCAAGGCAGGTGGATCATCTGAGGTCAGGAGTTGGAAACCAGCCTGACCAACGTGGTGAAACCCTGTCTCTAATAAATATACAAAAATTAGGTGGGTGTGGTGGCGGGCGCCTATAATCCCAGCTACTTGGGAGGCTGAGGCAGGAGAATCGCTTGAAGCTGGGAAGGGGAGGTTGCAGTGAGCAGAGGCTGCACCACTGCACTCCAGCCTAGGTGACAAGAGTGAAACTCCGTCTCAATTAAAAAAAAAAGGAGAATCTCTCAAAAATGAAAAGCTTCACACTTACTAGGCTTCATGGCATTGGGAGCGTTGGCGGGCATGTTCCCCCAGCCTGTGGTCGATGCTCCTATATCATCCATCTCGACCCACCCAGGACTGCTTTCATTTGGCTCACCCCAAGCAGAAGTACCATTATCTGGAGCAGGTGGTGTGCTTTTGCTCCAGACTATAAAGAAAGGAAATGCCTATAAGAATCATTTGTTAAATGAAATGCCAGAATATCCAATGGGGTGAAGGTGGAGGAAACAGGCATGCCTACATTTTGTTGGCAGAAATGTAAACAGATTCAACTTTCATGAGGGGCATTTGACAATGTCACTTTTTAAAAAATCCAATGCACATTAAACTTTTGACCCAACTCCACTGACAGGAGAGCTTTTTTTTTTGAAACAAGAGTCTCACTCTGTCACCCAGGCTGGAGTACAGTGGCGTGGTCTTGGCTCACTGCAACCTCCACCTCCTTCCTTCAAGCGATTCTCTTGCCTCAGCCTCCCAAGTAGCTGGGATTACAGGCACGCACCACCATACCCAGTTAATTTTTGTACTTTTTTTTTTTTTAGTAGAGACGGGGTTTCACCATGTTGGCCAGTCTGGCCTCAAACTCCTGACCTCAAGTGATTCACCTGCCTCAGCCTCCCAAAGTGCTGGGATTACAGACATGAGCCACCACACCCACCCTGCCAGGAAATTACACCATATATACACTTGTAAACATAGATGAAATTACATGTATAACAATACTCACTGCATCACTGATAGAAAAAATTTGGAGGCAACCTAAATATCCACCACAAGGGGACTGGTTAGACAAACTATAGGTCACTCATTAAAGAAATACCTTATATGGGCTGGGTGTGGTGGCTCACGCCTGTAATCCCAGCACTTTGGGAGGCCAAGACGGGTGGATCTCCTGAGGTCAGTTCAAGACCAGCCTGACCAACATGCCAAAACCCCATCTCTACCAAAATACAAAAATAAGCTGGGCGTGGTGGCGCGTGCCTGTAATCCCAGCTATTTGAGAGGCTGAGAAGGAGACTCACTTGAACCCGCCACTGCACTCCAGCCTTGGCAACAGAGTGAGACTCCATCTCAAAAAAAAAAAAAAAGAAATAAAGAAAGAAAAAAGAAATACCGTATACGAAGCAATTAAGCCGCAGACTATTTGCTAAAATGGAAAGCTTGTAAGTATAATGAGAAAAGCGAGGTGAAGAACAGTATGTAAAGTACAATCCCTTCTCTGTAAAACTTTTGAATGGGACACAAACTTCTAAGAGATTACCTATGGGAAGAGATCCAAAGGATTAAGATTCCTTTATTGATTATCTTTCACTTTTACAGTTTGAAGGTTTTTGCTATGTGGATATAGGTTTTAAAAAATTTTAGCAGGTTTTATTCTGGATGAGGAATTACTGAGCAATGTTCATTTCCTTCCTCATTGTTTTCAATACTTGAAAAAAGAATGAGTTAAAAGTAATCTTTTTTTTTTGAGAGAGATTCTCACTGTTTGTCGCCCAGGCTGGAGTGCAGTGGCCTGATCTCAGCTCACTGCAACCTCCACCTCCAGGGTTCCCGCGATTCTCCTGCCTCAGCCTCCTGAGTAGCTGGGATTATAGGCACCTCCCACCATGCCCAGCTAATTTTGGTATTTTTAGTAGAGACAGGGTTTCACCATATTTGTTAAGCTGGTCTCAAACCCCTGACTTCATGATCCGCCCACTTGGTCTCCCAAAGTGCTGGGATTACAGGCATGAGCTACCATGCCCGGCCAAAAGTAATCATTTTTCTAAGTGGCCACAAATAGATTAGCTGAACACTAGAGGTGTACTCTGAGAAAACTGATTCTTGGCAGGGCACAGTGGCTCATGCCTGCAATCCCAGCACTCTGGAAGGCAGAGGCAGGTGAATCACCTGAGGTCAGGAGTTTGAGAACACTTTGGCCAACGTGGTGAAACCCAGTCTCTACTAAAAATTCAAAAATTAGCTGGGCATGGTGGTGGACGCCTGTAATCCCAGCTACTCGGGAGGCTGAGGCATGAGAAACACTTGAACTTGGGAGGTGGAGGTTGCAATGAGCTGAGATCGTGCCACTGCACTCCAGCCTGGGTGACAGAGTGAAATTGTCTCAAAAACAAAACAAAACAAAAAACAAGCAAACAAAACCCTGATTCTTAAAATTATCATTAATTTCAACTAAAAAAAGACTGAAAGGTGCATCCCCCTTAATTTGTTGAACTATATGCTTTACAGGGACATTCAAGTTGACAATGACAAACTAAGAATGGCATTACCATTGCTACTTTTACCAGGTATGATGTTTCCTATTAAAATAGTGAGGGAAGAAAGTTTAATTCTGGGCAACTGATTATCCTAACAATCTCGTGTTGTTTTTTAATTTTTTTCTTTTTTTTTGCAAAAGGGTCTCACTCTGTTGCCCAAACTGGAGTTGCAGTGGTGCAATCATAACTCCCCAAAGCCTCCATCTCCAGGACTCAGGCGATCCTCTCACCTCAGCCTCTCGAGCAGGTGGGACTATAGTGGCATATGCACCACACCCAACCAATTTTTAAAAATATTTTTGTAGAGACTGAAGTCTCTCTAGGTTGCCCAGGTGATCTCAAACTCCTGGGCTCAAGGGATCCTCCTGGCCCAGTCTCCCACAGTGCTGGGATTACAGGTGTCAGGCACCTCACTAGGCCTAAGATAACAATCTCTTATAGAAAGTACTCCCATTCCAGAAGTAACTATTACAAATCATCTGGAAAGAGACTGAAACCTTCCAGACAGCAGCTTTGCTTCAGCATCATGATGGCCTCTGGAAAAACACAGAGTACTTCCCTTTGCTGGGGAAACAGAAGCAGAGGTATGTCCACAGGGAGAACCAGAATGGAAAGCAGGTCTATTTCTGCTACTACTTTAATTCTTTATTTTAAAATCTAGAACATAGTTTGTTTGGCAAGATTATGTCTTTTCGATTCTGCAGACCAATACAATTACAGAAAAATAATTTTGGGGACTAACACAGGGTTGTTGTCTTTTTATTTTGCCGAGAAAGAACATTAAAATGTACTACCAGCATCTGCCATCACTAGCATTTTATAAAAAGAGGTTCTGGTAGCAACAGAGTAGGAACTGTAGGAAAGCTTCTCAGAACAGAACTAAATTGAGTAAATGCACCTAATAAAAATGCCTCAGATTTCTTTTCTTCATCAAAAGCTGCCAGAAAAAGCCATAGCTTACCTGATGTCGATTTACTGGTCATCGGGGTGGGCAGGTTTGGTTCTCGAGGTGCTGGGCCCCCTTGGGAATTCTTATCCCACAGATTCACATTCTTGTAGTTATAACTGTTGGGGTCTCCCCATGCTGAAGTGCCATCATCGATGTCCATTTTCCGACTAATTGACTGTGGGGATGGCTCTTCCCAACCACTGGGCTCCTCATCCTTAGGGGTTGCAGGCTGTGGCCCGCTGCTCCAGCTGGAATTGGAAGGTCGAACGTTGCCTGGAGGTGGTGGGGGTGGGCCTCCCCACGAACCAGAAGCCTCTGACTGTGGTGGCGGTGGCTGCTGTGGCGGCTGCTGCTGTTGGTGTTGTTTATTCCAGGAATTGGGCTGTCGGCCTGTCTCATTCCATGCCGGGGATCTTTTGCAATCCTCCCACCCACCTTTTGAAGCTAGGCTTGCATTCCCACCGTTACCCCAAGTTCCGATTTCATTCTGCCCTCCTTCACCCCACCCAGACACAGGTTTACTTGCAGAACTTTCCCAATTGCTGTTTTTCGCTTGATCTACTTCCTCTCCCCAACCATTCTTTCCAGAGGTCCATCCTTGATTGGGCTGGCGTCCACCTCCCCACCCTTGATCCTTGCTGGGATTCTCATTCCAAGAGGAAGATGTCTTTTCATCAGGTCGTCCTCCTCCCCAGTTGGAAGAGTTGTTGTTCTTGTAGTCATTCCAGCCTCCGGTGTTCTTGGGGTCTTTCCACTCTGTAGAGGCTGAGAGCTCCCCCCATCCAGACTTCATTTGATTGCTTTGGCTGGGTGCATCTCCCCAGCCCCCTGAGTTCTTGGTCTGTGTGGCAGCGCTCTCCCACCCCTCAGTTCCTTTGTCAGATTTCCCCTCGGGCCTTGGCACCTCTTCGATGTCCCACACTGTGTCCTGCTTAATTTGAGTTTGGCCCCAGCCGGTGTTTGAGAGCACCCTGGGGTCCAAATCAGTTCGGCTCAAAAGAGTCTGCAAGACAGCCTGACAATCAGGATGTGTGGGCCTGTATGACCGACGGCCAGAGTTATGACTGTCACTACTTCCTGCTTTGTGGTTGCTTCCAGTGCTTTGACCTCCAACTTCACTTCCTGTGGAGCTGGAAGATCTTCCCCAACAGGGAGCCTGGGCATTGCCTTGGTTTTCAGGGAGGGGGTGGCCCTTTTGATTGTCCCATGCTCCAGTGCTAGAATTTGGTTGGTTTGGACCACTCCATTCTCCAATTTTCAACTCATCAGACCCAGTCGGCTGTTTCCATTCTCCCTGAGAGACCCCAGATGTCATTTTGTTCCCTTCACCCCATTTGTTGTCATTAGAGTCCTGGGGGCCAAAGTTCCAGGACCCACCCGTAGACCTGTTATTGTTGTCCCAAGAGTCATTTTTTGACCCAGTTGATTTCTGAACAGAAGCTCCTTTCCAGGAGTCCTCTCTCTCTTTTCCATTGTTCCCATTGTTTCCAGAATTGCTTTGTCCAGAGACTGTGTCAGTTCCAGAAGGCCCCCTAGCTGCACCCCAAGATCCAACACTCCCAGTCTTTCGATCTCCAGTGCTTTGTGAAGGGGCATCAGTGCTCCTGGAGGTGTTCCCCAAGCCCATTCCAAAGGGCATTCCCTTATTCTCCATGGGGTTTGGTGAACTTAAGTTCAAGGAGTTAGTGTTTCCATTTTTTGGTCCATCAGTGTTATGAATTTGAGCCTGTTCTCTGCCAGAGACAACAAAATTAACACCCGCATTTTCCATCTTTGACTGCTGTTCCCTGGATGTCTGACCTACTGTGCTAACCTGTGCACTGGAATTACTATTATCTGTTTCCAATGCCCCTTTCCTAGAAGTTCCTTCTTGGACCAGTGCTGGCCAGGCAGATGGGTTGCTATTTGGGTTGAAGTTGCTGAAGCCAGAGCCAGGTCCAATTCTATCCTGACCACTCACATTCCTCCAATTTCCTAGTCCATTGTTATTCTCTGTAGTAGAGTTGGAAGATTGAACAGATTTAGCCTTAGGGTCAGATTTCCAGACCCCAAGATTACATTCGTTCCCAGAACTTGCAGACTGGCACTGGCTCCCTTTTCCTTTGTTACTAGTGGTGCTTCCTGGCAGAGTGCTCTTCTCAGAGCCAGGGTTCGAGGCACTGTTGTTATCGGTGGTGTTTTCGGAAGAAGATTCAGTGTCTTTGCTGGCAATACAAGGCCACTCTTCCATGTCAGACCCGTCTACAATCACCTTGTCCCAGATGTGAATCGGGTTGGGGGAGGTGCCGTTGTTGGAGGAGGCTCCCGAGCCCCAAGTGGAATTTGCATAATTTGAAGCAGCAGCACCTCCAAGGGTTGACTCTGGGGAAGAGATGATCTTATTCATCACAGCTTCACACGCATTCATTATCCATTAATACCTCAAAGGGGCTCTCCTTTGAGCTCTGCCCTTAGGAGACCTAATCACATGCTAGTTTCTTTCAACCCAGTTGCCTATATCACAACTGTCTTAGTCACCTCTTCTTTTTCCTTTGCCTTGTGTTATATTGGCAAAGTCTAACTTCATCTCTCTCAAAGCTACCTCCTTTGCCATTCCTACTGACAGAGAAGGGCCTTCTTGTGTCTTGGAACAAGGTAACAGCAATAGCAATAGCACTGTACCTCCAATCTACTCTAAACACCCCTGGCTGGAGCAATTTTTCTAAAGCACACCTTTGATTATATCACTGCTATATGGAGAACCTTCAACAGTTCTCTTAGTGCACAAGGAGAAAGCTAAACTGCTTGGCCTGGAATTTCATCAGCATGCTCCATGACCTGGGACCAACCAACTTTTCTAGTCTTACCTTCTACTACTTCCTTTGTAGATGTCAATATCCATACTACTTGACATTCTACAACTCGTGCCTTCTCACTCTGGCACCGTTCCATGTTGGCACCTACTGTGTTTTCCTCCTGAATTCACACAGTGAAATTTACTCATCCTTCTGGGCCCAATTCAAGTGTCATTTCAGCTACGAAGCTGTTTCCAAGCTTATCACCTGAAAATAATTTTTCCCTGTCTAGAGCCGTCTTGCTCAGTGCTGTGGTACATGTTCACAACTTTCCTTCCCCATGGGAGCATCTTTTAGGTGGAGACCCTAACTTGCTAACGTTAGAATTCCACACAGCAGCCAGCACAATGCTGCTTGGTAAGCATCTACTGAATGATGAATACCCACTGAGCTACGTGCCCGGGGTCATGGCAGGGGGTGTCACATGAACACAAATTAGACAGAGTTCACAACCCCAAGGAACTTAATCTGATAAATGAGTCTGGCTCACCATATTATTTCGGTGAAATTTACCATATTTGGTGGGAAAAGTATGTTTTTAATGAGATCATTTCTTCTAAATTTATTTTAGCTTCTTTAACCAGGCGGCTTTTAATCAATTTGAAGTTCAGAAAAGGATTATACAGAGGCATAGAAAAATGAAAAACACAGAATCCCAAACTCTTGAGATTTAGGGGCCTCCTTGGTTTTAATAATGTGGACTCTGACTCACACAGAACGCATGTCTCCACCTAGGCGTGGCTACACTCGGCTGCAGAAACTCCGCCTGATAGGACCGCCCCTTCACATGCTTCCTTTTGCAGCTGGTTAGGAAAGGCCAGGAAGGAAAGGGCTTATCTTTGCAGGAAGTCTGTGTCACCACAAGGTTTCTTTCCATCCTTACTCTGTACACAACAAGGTGGTGACTGAATTTTCTAGGCAATTCTTTGTTCAAACTCAGAAGTCAAATCAAGCGTCCTACTGGTGACAACCATCAATCAATTCATTGTCTTTGCCAATGCTTTAATGGTATTCAAGCTCTGAATTTTATTATCGCCTCAAAAGACATTTTAAGTCGAAATCTGTCAGTAAACTTTAAAAGATATTTAGAATTTCTTAGTTGTTAGTTGACTTAGTATTCATCTATTAAAAACACTCAAAACTTCTAGCAGAATCCTTTAGCTAAAGATCCCTTGTTTCTACATACAGTTTTTAACAAAGCTCGAAATCCAGGGCCCTCAAAAGAAATACTGCTTTTAAAAATGTAATGTAAAAACTATAGAATAGTATTATTTTAGAATCCTCCCAAGATTCTATATTGCAATGTAACAAATCATTTTCTCTATCCTCTTAGAATTCTGGAAACTTAACACAGGCATCTAAAGATTCGCCTCCACACAAGCCCCAGGTCCAATTATGCCCTGCACACATATGACAGTGGAACTATGGAGGCTCAAATTTATAACACTCTTGTCTGAGAAGGAAAAAAAGGCCCCAAAAATAATGAGCGACAGCAGCTACATTAGCCTCTCATGGCAAGAGCACACACTTATGGAACACTAAACCCCAGTTCCAAGAATCACCAACACACGTTGCATACTAGGATTCCCTCTCATCTTTCAGCTAATCCCAGTGGTTTATACAATTAATGGCTTTCCCGGATGTTATATCAGGCAATGCAAACTAAGCGCTCTCTCTCTCTGTAAAGCTGCCATGCATTCGATCCACAGGGTGTCTTACCTGGCGCAGTCCCACCCTCACTCTGCAGCAGCGCTCCTGTCACTTGTGCGTTGTTTGGGTTTGCTCCAGGTGCTGTGCAGGGAGGAGGCCCTGCCCCACCCCCAAGGAGCATGCAGGACGGTGGAGGGGGCTGCCCACGTTTTAGTAACACTTTGTGGTCCTGCTGGCAACGGAATCGCGGCGGCACCTCCCGAGGCATGTAGCGGGCGGCGCTTGGCGGTTGTCCGTTCGGCACTGCCACCCTTTTGGCATTGTTGCCACCATTGACTGGTGGCGATGGAGAGCTGCCAATTGGGCTGGCGGCCGTTGGTTGGCTTAAACTTGGTTTCGTCACTTCGGGCACTAAAAGAGAGAGGTTGGGAAACAGTCTTTGAAATACATCCAATACATTTTTCAAAAGATTTTTAAAATAACGTTATTATTTTGTTTAGATATGGGGTCTTGCCATGTTGACCACTCTGGTCTCGAACTCTTGGGCCCAAGAAATTCTCCCATCTTGGCTTTCCAAAGTGCTAGGATTACAGCAGTGAGCCACTGCACCTGGCCAAGATTATTATTATTTTTTATTTATTTTATTTTTTTTGAGATGGAGTCTTACACTGTTGCCCAGGCTGGACTGTGGTGGTGCGATCCCCACTCACTGCAACCTCCACCTCCACCTTCGAGCGATTCTCCTGCCTCAGCCTCCGAAGTAGCTGGGATTACAGGCGCCTGCCACCACACCCGGCTAATTTTTTGTATTTTTAGTAGAGATGGGGTTTCACTATGTTGGTCAGGCTGGTCTTGAACTCCTGACCTTGTGACCTGCCTGTCTTGGCCTCCCAAAGTGCTGGGATTATAGGTGTGAGCCACTGCGCCCAGCCTATTTTTTATTTTTTGAGATAGGGTCTTGCTATATAACCCAGGCTGGAGTGCAATGATCTTGGCTCACTGTAACTTCCACCTCCAGGGCTCAAGGGATCCTCCCACCTCAGCCTCCTGAGTAGCTGGGACTACAGGCATGTACTACCATGCCCAACTAATTTTTTTCCCCCTGTAGAGGCAGGGTTTTGCCATGTTTTGTACCTAGGCTGGTCTCGAACTCCTGGACTCAAGAAATCTAACCACCTCGGCCTCACAAAGTGCTGGGGTTACAGGCATGAGCCACCATGCCTGGACCCTGGCCAAGATTGTTTTTAAGAAAGCTTACAAGATACCAATACTAACAAAGTAACTTCTCCTTTTACTCTACTCTCAAGGGACACAGTTTTTCCAAATTCTCCACAATCTCTTCAGTTTACTGAAGGCAGGATGAAGGTGGTGGCTGATGGTGACAAGAAGTTAAACACAGCAAGATCATGGAATACATTCCATTAATCAAGGGGGAGAGGGAAGTGATCATCATTAACTCGCCTAAATCAACAGAAGAATTAATTCGCTGAAGTGCTGCCTAGAAGAGTTAAACGTCCATGGTAAAGTCCTTGGCAGAAGGTTCAGTCCAAGGATCCCTTCCCTGCATCTACATTCTTAAGAGATTTACTGCTGAGTAACCTTTCTTGAAGTCCCTGGCCTAGGTGGGCTAAAGTTCTTCCTAAGTGCTCCTGGAACCCATCATCCATCTCTCTCTACCATGGAAATTCTCCATTTACAAGTCCTTCTCCCTCACCAGGCCATGACTTCCTGCCATGACTTTCTCAGGGCAAGGACCCATTTTTCATCTTTTCTTTTTTCTTTAGGGCATGGAACAAAGTAGACTCGTACAAGAAACTCTAGGCCTGGAAAATCACAAACTCAGCTTGGTTTTGGTTTCTACAGCTACCTGGACCCAAAGACTTGCACAGCTCTCTGTGTGAATACTAGAAACGATATAAATCTTTATGCTTTTATTAAAAAGATTTTTTTTCCAATTCTTTAAGATAGAAATTTCAAAATGTAGATACTTTTTCTATTTAAATAATTTGATTTTGTTAACCTTAATTTTAAAAATGGCCTGTATACAGCATGGGAATGGGCAGGACAACCATGAAACTACACCCTGCTGGACCCTCTGGCTCTCCCCTTCGAACCTACAGAGAAGGATCTCTTAGATCTGCACATCCCTTGCTGCATGCGGCCAAAAGATCACTACCCTCTCCATAAACATCTACCTGGCAGGCTGGGTGCGGTGGTGGTTCATGCCTGTAATCCCAGCACTTTGGGAGACTCAGGCAGGTGGATCGTTTGAGGTCAGAAGTTTGAGACCAGCCTGACCAACATGGTGAAACCCTGTCTCTACTAAAAATACAAAAAAATTAGCCAGGGTAGTGGTGTATGCCTGTAATCCTAGCTACTTGGGAGGCTGAGGCCACGCCACTGCATGACAGAGTGAGACTCCATCTCAAAAAAAAACCACCAAAAAAACCCCAAAACTACCAGGCAAATAAAGGCTGGAAGTCATACAGAAATAATAAAGCCTGATAGTTCAGATGATTCTGAGGCCCAAACCCCTGCCTCCCTGGGTAACATCAGGGCCAGCTTTGGGGGCAGTACTGCTTTGAATGCTAAAATGATGCTAGGCCAGCATGTCGTTTGTTGAACTGGCTCCTTTATGAGAGAGACACATCATCAGAAATCAGGCGGCCCAATCTATGCCACTACTGGACGTTAACATACTGTGGGTGACAGGAGAAAACAGCAGGTGCCTGCAGCAACTTCTAGGCAACCCCCATGTCTAACCTCAGCCAATCAATGGCAGCACCAGGTCTCCCAGCAAAGGGAGGGGGAGTAGAGATCAGAGGATCCAAAATCTGATGAGCAGAATAAATGTGTGACTTCAGAAAATAAAATTAGTCATTATTTAATATTCATGACCTGTAACAACAGATGAATACATAAATAGTAAATGAATGAATGAAGATTATTTAATATTCCTTTACTATCTGTTTCTGGAGGATTCTATAGCATAAGGCATTTGCAATCCCCTTTTTTCTTATTATGAGTACAGATAAGAAGCTGGTAGGGAGGGACTGGAGAAATTCATCCCAACTGGTTTTTAGGATGGAAAGAGCTATGTTTCTGTAAGGCTGCCCTTCTATAAAAGGTCTAGCATCTTCACTATAAGCTAACCAGGTCTACTACATACTTTAACTCAATCTAGAAAACAACAGCAAGACAAGACAGAGAGACCTGCAGGACTGAGGGCTAAATATCAGTTTGACTCACTTTAAAACACTCACAGCACTGTTTCAACTGAAGAAATTTGGTAGGTATCACATATTGTGCAAGATCCTCCCAAAAGTTCCTCAGGGCACTTTCCCACCATCACATCAGAGATAGAATGGATTGTAAGTGATAAAGTCATTATAAAATAGGAACACACCTCATCTTCCTCCCAAGACAGTGTGCTCTGGCCTAGGAGATTAGTCATTCAAACTCCAGGACATCATGTACAAACAGGTCAAAGCATAAAAAGAAAAAAATCAAAACCTCCAGGACACAGTCAGAAAACACCCAAGACACCATCTTAGTCAGAGAAAACTGTGTTTCAGCACCTGAATGAATTCTTATTCTGTTTTTTAAATCACACCTTTCTGTGACTCTAAGAACATTAAGCATTTAAATGCCAACCAGAACTGCAGGCACTAATTGGAGAGCAATGCAGCTTTTTAGGCAGGAGGCCTGATCCAAACTGACTCCCAAAGTCTTAAGAAATCAGAATCAGTGTGCATCAACCCATCATCATGGTCCAGAATGTTAGACGGTAAGGGGGAAGAGAAGTTATCGTTAAATTTGAGTATGTTACTTTTCAGGCTGTCTCTTTTCTGAATCTTAAGGATTTGTAGGTTGTGCAAGTTTTTCTAAAGATGAGCAGTTCAAAAGTAAGGGCATAGTTTGTCATTTTCCAGAGGAAAGGTTTGCGGCTTAAGCATGATCTCTGTACTATAGGGAAATAAAAACATTGTGGAAAAAAAAGCTGTGTATCCTATTTTCTAATTTTCACTCATTTACTTCTTCTTCCTTTTTTTTTTTCTCTTTTTTTGAGACGGAGTCTTGCTCTGTTGCCCAAGCTAGACTGCAGTGACAGGATCTCAACTCACTGTAACCTCCGCCTCCCCGGTTCAAGTGATTCTCCTGCCTCAGCCTCCGGAGTAGCTGGGATCACAGGCATGCACCACCACGCCTGGCTAATTTTTGTATTTTTAGTAGAGACGGGGTTTCACCATGTTGGCCAGGCTGGTCTCGAACTTCTGACCTCAGGTGATCTGCCCACCTCCGCCTCCCAAAGTGCTGAAATAACAGGTGTGAGCCACCGTGCCCAGCCTCCATTCATTTATTTTTAAGAAACATTTATGTACTCTAATAATTGAATCTCCTCCCCTTCCTTATCCCATTTATCTTATTCCATTTTTATATCTCACAGTTTAAACTTCTAATTGCCCTTATTTCTGAAAACTTCAATTAGATGCTTCTTTTTCAGATAAAAGGACTGTTTAAGAAACTTCTGAACCAGGCAGGGTTCTGAACCCAGCAGTCGCACAGAACTAGTACAAACTATTATTTCCTTTAACTATCTCAATGGTATCAAACATAAAAAGAATGACCCAGAAATGTTTTTAAAGTAGTAGTTAAAACACAAACAAAGCCTAGAAAAGATATTCTAGGCTGAACATTTTAAATCTGATGACACGCAGTGAGTGGTCAATATGTACTGAACAATTTTCAGTAACCTCTCAGCACTGTCTCTATATCTTTACCTTCCACTCCCTCCTCAACCCAACACACACTGGCTTTGGCCCTAAACATCTCTCTGGAAGCTTTCTTCCTCATAAGTCACTAGTGATCTTTGCTGCCAGTCTAACCAGCCTGCACTGGACCTTATCTTTGACTTTTCTGCAGCTTCTGATACCACTCATCACTCCCTCCCTCCCGTTTCTGTGAGACGTGCTCCAGCTAGCTCTTCAGCTCTTCCTTTCCTCTTCCTGTGTGGGCTTCTCCTACTCTTGATCAGGGGGGATCAACAAACTTTCTGGAAAGGGCCAGATAGTAAATATTTTAGGGCTTACTGGCCATATGGTCTTCATCACAACAACTCGATTCTGCACTTGTAGGGCCAGAGCAGCCACAGACAATGTGTAAACAAATGAGTGTGTGGCTGTGCTCCCATAAAACTTTATTTATGGACAGTGAAATATGAATTTCCTGTCATTTTCACATGTCATAAAATATTCTCATTTTTTTCTCCAATAATTACAAAATGTAAAAAATATTTTTAGCTCATGGGCAGTACAAAAACAGACAGCGAGGCAGACTGTCCACGGCCATAATGGCAACCCTGGCTTCTGACTGGGGAATGGCAAATGAATGTGGCCATAAATAGTGGCTTAAAAACAACAACAAAAATCAGTGTGACGATAGGGCCTGCATCCTTTCCACATTTCAATTCCTTGAGTGCAAACTCTTCCAGGCTCAGCCTTTAACTGCCACTTACCATCTTTCCCTTCCTCCAAACTTGTTTCCTAGCTCCCAATCCCACGTCTTCACTTCCAAAGAATAAACTTATCACCCAACCAGCTGCTCAAGTCAGAAACCCAGTTGGTATCTTAGACTTCTCAATGCTCTCCCACTCGTTTAACATTATCTAATCAACATTAAGTTAAACTAAAGCTTAACTAAACTAAAGCTCTCAATTTATTCCTTCCCCTTTACCACCAATGTCCTGCATCAGGTTCAAGTCCTCATTACCTCCTATTTGGACTATTTTCGTGCCAATTAATTGGTGCCTCATGTGTTCTAATACTTCACATTCATTCATTCTCTTAGAGGCGCTCTCCACCGCTGTGTTAGAACACACAGGTGTTTCTACAAGGTGTGAGGGGTGCTGCAAGTAGTTTATCAGTTACTTAATTGGGGGAGAACCCCTCCAATATTAATAAATGAGAGTCAACTCACTGTACTATGCCTTTTGAAATAGGCTCAAAACAAAGGGTGGCAGCCAATGTCTTCCGATGGCCCGTAACCCCAGGTATGCCGATGGATTCGGTGCTGCTCTCAACTGTGTTCCAGCGGTGAAGGACAACACCGAAAAACTTTAACTTCTACTGAGCTAGAAGCTTTTCCCTGTTGGCTTTGACTCCCCATTGGTGCTATCTGAAGAACAAGTTTCACTGAACAAAATATCTGACAGATAATTACCAAGGAACTGTTAAGTGACAGGCACTAGAGCCCTTCAAATTTCTGAAGACAGTTACCTGAGGTTCCCCAAGCGGGAAGCCTTTCCCTGGGAGCTCAAAGACCCCAGGTGTTTAAATCTTCCTGAATTGACAAATTCCTTGCCCAATCCGGCTGGAACTCCACGTGGTCCATGCCCGTTGCTCTTGCTTCCTTTCTGTAGTGTGGTGCAGGAAGTGTAAATCCCTTCCTGGATACTATATGTCTATTAATGCAGTGTAAGGTCATCTTAGGCTGATAAACTCTCATTAGAGCCAGCCATCACTCTAACACCTTTTTTTGTTTTTAACTGAGACAAAGTCTCGCTCTGTTGTTCAGGCTGGAGTACAGAGGCACAATTCTGGCTCATTGCAGCCTTGAATTACTGGGCTCAAGCAATCCTCCTGTCTCAGCCTCCTGGGTAGCTGGGATTACAGGCCTGAGCCACGGTGCCTGGCCCCTAACATCTTTTTAACAAGGATAAATTTCTATGACCAACCTCCCCCATTACATAGTTTATGCAATTGGGCTTTTAAATCCTAAACTTAATCCTAAATTTCATCCCTGTTAAAGCTGAACGATTACATCAATCCCTCAAACTCTTTCAATTCTACTCTAAAGTCTAACGAAGGTGGGTATTAGCTTCTGCCTTAAGCACTTTCTATCATTTGATACCTGGGTAGCAAGCCAACTCTAGCTATGTCTTCTCATAACCTCCACTTGAAATCTGTCCTATTCTTCTGCAGAATTCTCACTTTCTTTTTTTTTTTTTTTGAGACAGCGTCCTGCTCTGTTTCCCAGGCTGGGATCTTGGCTCACTGCAAATTCCGCCTCCGGGGTTCAAGTGAGTCTCCTGCCTCAGCTTCCTAAGTAGCTGGGATTACAGGTGTACGCCACCGTGCCCAGCTATTTTTTTTTTTTTTTTTTTTTTTTTTTATTTTTAGTAGAGACAGGGTTTTACCTTGTTGGTCAGTCTGTTCTCAACTCCTGACCTCATGATCCACCTGCCTCGGCCTCCCAAAGTACTAGGATTACAGGTGTGAACCACTGTGTCTGGCTCTCACATTTTTTTTTTAAATGGTGGAGAATACAGGAAGAATATATAATTAATATACTACTACTCTAAAATACAGAAAAATCTCACTTCAGTCCTCTACACAACTAGGGACTTGGTACCAACAGTCTTGTCTTTTTGCTTCTAGCATCTATTGGGGAAAGACAGGTAGATTCAGAGCGAAGGGGAGGTTGCCTGAGGAAGGCACCATCTTTGGGAAGAGGAACATGTCCCCTAGTCATGTTCAGCTGAGGTAAGAGAAGAAGAAGGAGATTTAGAGTACTGACGTTGGGTCTTGGGATAAAGATGAAGATGTGGCTGTAAACCTGGACCCAACACCAGAAAGGTGGGCCTCCCTCTGTTTACAGTCTAATATACCACAGGACAACTGGTATTTTTACTTGCTATCTAATGATTAAATCTCTTAGGAGACTGAGATGGCCTCTCATCTCCCCTTGGGATTATTTTACATTATTTTTTTGACTGGAGGGATGGGAGGAAGGAAGAGTAGGGAGACTGTGAAGTTGTATTCCATTACACAGTAGGTATGAGACAGTCCTCAATTGGAAAAAAAAATTTGGGTGGTGAGTAGAAAGTTTGATTTTTAAGACTGGTAGAGGAAAGAAGAATGTGTTTGAGAATAGGTTTGGTATCCCTCCCAAATTTTTTTCTATAAGAAAAGATGCCTAACAGGTTTTCTGTTCCCTAACATCACTTATCATACACAGCAGCTCTGTTCTTAGCACAACTAACACTTGGTTCTGTAAGCATTAGTCTTGTGGCCAGGCCTAGGAACCCAACCACCACATTCCAGAAACCAGAGTCTGGACTGTCCAGAAAAATGCCAATTTTCTCATCTGTTGTCCCCATAAATCATCAAAAAGTCCTACAAATATCAATACTTAAGTGCCCAAATCCTTTTCTAGAAAGTATGCTGGTTTAGAAAGTACAGACACTGTACCATTATGGATAACACTATTTCTGTGGTAAAGTATTTATATTTCAAGCAAGTAATTTCCAAAGATCCTTCCACAATAAAGCCTACTTCTGGGCTGAAATTGAGGAAATGTACAAGGGCAGAATGCTATTCTCTGTAACCAATTAATTATAACTAATAATTATGTTTTTTTTAAAATACATCACTACAAACTCCCAGACTACATTCTCTTTTGAAATGTCTTTTGGTTAGAAATTTATTATAGTAATGCCTAATTATCTGAGAATTTATTCTCCATAACGAAATTTCCTAACAGATCAGCACTCTCTTACTACTCTTTCATTGCTGTGTGACAGGCTTTGGACTGGTAGTTCAATAAAACAATGAAGAAACTAATCATTACAGGGCCTCCCATCAAGCCTTGATCTCTCCATCACCCTTATCCTCCTCCAAGTCATCACAGTCACATCTAATTCCCTTCATCCAAGGCAGTGATTTTCAACCAGGGACATGTACTGGGGTCACCTGCAGAGCTTTTCAAAATACATCTGCTAGGGCCATGGCCTGGGACTGTGTATTTTGACAATTTTATGCAAATGATTCTTATGCACATCTAACTGAGAAACACATATTTAGGTGGGGAAGGAGAGGAGCTATTTCCAAGAATTAACTCTCTCATTCTGAAGGGGAAATGAGCAAAAGTGTGACAATCACCAGACAAAACTACATGATCAAAATTAATAGGAGAGCAAGAAGCCAAAATAACATGGACTATTAGGTTGAGAACGACTCGAGGGGCACCTGCTTCAGTTCACAACATGTCACTATTTTTTAACAGTCAAGCGACTCAAAATGTATTATCATTTAAAAAAGCATATTCCAAGTTCTAGCTCAGAAGGCAGAGTAAACATCCTAGGTGCAATATTCCATTTTCAGACTCAATGCATGCCATGAGTCAAGGTGGTTGACAGACTGTTGCAATTCCCATCTGTAAATTAAAAGCTGGTGCTTGTTTTTTGCTTTTATTCTAAAAAAAAAGTTTTGAAAAGGTTCAATTCAAAATCATGACCCACATACCTTTTTTTTTTTTGAGATGGAGTCTCACTCTGTCGCCTAGGCTGGAGTGCAGTAGCATGATCTCTGCTCACTGCAACCTCCGCCTCCTGGGTTCAAGCAATTCTCATGCCTCAGCCTCCCAAGGAACTGGGATTACAGGCATAAGCCACTAGGCCCGGCTAATTTTTTATTTTTAGTAGAGATGAGGTCTCATCAATTTGGCCAGGTTGGTCTGAAACCCCTGACCTCAGGTGATTCAGCCTCCCCAGGCGCTGGGATTAAAGGTATAAACCACTGTGCCCAGCCATGACCCATATACTTTTTATAACAAGGTATTTACTCTTTTGCCTCTTAAAAAATTTAAGGCCAACTAGAAACACTAATACAAGTATTTTCAATTTGTCATGACTGCTCTTCAGCGGCTGCAAACAACCCACAGTAATTACTCTACGCCCACTCTCTATTCAGTGGATTAGAGGCTGAGTCAGCAACAGTGTAAAAGCTAAACACAAAAGGTTCTAAATAATTTAAAAAGAAAAAAAAAAGTGTTACCTTTGGTTTTTTGTTCCGTGACCTGCAAAATAAACAAATAAAAGTAAATGAGATTTGCTTTTTAATTCAGTACTATATTTTCAGACTACTTTAATTCTAATAACTTAAGCAATCTAAGCTGTCAGACAGATACACAGGCAAAGCTGAAATCCAGAAAAAGGAGCTGGGAGTCAGTTTAGACATCCTTCTAAAGACTACAGCCTTATGTCCAGTCATAATTTACATGACCACCATTAGGAAAAACAGTAAAACTTAAAAAAAAAAAAAAGTATTCCACTCATTACATGATGAGGTCCCTGTACTGAGAACGCTACTTGCATTTTGATTCCTATGACTAGAGAAAAATCACATGAATGTGGCCCAGAAGCTAAATTAGCCATCGACACAAAAAGATTCCCCTAAGAATATAGGCACAAACACTTGATATCAAATCTAAAAAGCAAAACCTCAGGGACTCATCATTAGAGGCAACAGACATCATGGTCGGAAAGCAGGATTCAAAACCAAGCCTTGTCACTTTCTGGCTATGTGATCCCCAGTTTTCTATTATCTACTGAATGGAGGTAATAATAGTACATCCCTGCAAAGGACTGCTGTAAGGATTAAATCAGATATTCTATGCAGTGCTCAATAAATGTTTGCTGTTAGTATCAACGCTTATATAAAATACCATGAAGTATATCAGTAACATTGAAATATGTAAATTTTGGACAAATCAAGGGTGCTCTGTTAAAAAAAAAGTATTTCTTTGTATAGTAACTAATACATCTATGGAAATGATTAACCTAGAAGGTTGGAAAGGCTGATTATAGTAATGGACTTTAGAGAGTTAGGACATGATAATTAGGAGCCTTATAGAAAACAGCTCCTGATATTTTTAAGAGGGGAAAATAAAAAAGAGCATCTAATTTATAACAACAACACCACAAAGGTGATGCCCAAGCAAAACATCCAAAAGAAACTATGCCGTCTTTCCAATAGTGGTTACATTAAATTATTGAGATCATGGGTGATTCTGACCCATTTCCCAACTGTTAATCTTCTAAAGCATTTTTATATTGATATCTGACTTCTGTAATAAAAATATTCATATAGCAAAGAAGTTTGATAATTTGTAGCTGGTAATCATAGTGGATTACATCCATGGGGGTTCACAAAAACACAATCATCTTTCGAAGGAAGGTCCTGTTTGACCAGCCCACTTCCCATGGATCCCAGCACACTGACAGATTCTAAATATGAGTTCAAAGACCTGTCTGTAGAACTTTCTGGTGTGTTTCCTACATTCCTGTGTTAAATGACAAGCTAATTCTATCATAGTGAATTTGTGGAACCCAGTGTCTTAAAATGAATAACTCTTACAGAGCTCAGTTCTACTGAAAATACTCTTATATAATTTTTCTGTATCTCCACTTACCCAAGAATGAATGACGTGTGGCCATATACCAACTCCTAAAGGCAATTTAGGTTTAATGCCATTGTAAATATTGCTTAGAATGCCATTCTGAAGATCAGTTATACAGGAAGTCAGTGCCTTCCCATTGTAAGCAACAAACCCAAATAGTGTCAGATATGTTTTATAATGTGGGTTCTGTTAAGAGCTGTCCCCCTAGATGGTGAAAAACTGGATGATCAAAGCACGTGTTCTGCCAACACAAAACAATGCTCCTTTAGAAGCATCAGCCTAAATGAATGTGAGCGAAATTCTTCTTTGACACCTCTCTCATGAATGGGTATCTAACAGTTTACTCAGCAATGGCTCTTGGAAGAGCCAACTGCCACAACCATTGAACACTGGAAAAAGTCCATGCTTAATTTCTGTGTGGAAGTAATTTAGTTTCAGCTTTAAATACATGTCAATTCTTCAAGAAAATTATGTTTCCACCTTCATTCTTGACCATTCACTTATTAAACAATTTCTGAGTGATTATTCTGCACCAGGCACTGCCCTAGTTACTGCCAATACAAATACAAATAAAATCAGGAAACTTACAGTCAGTCTAACAGTGAAGATGGACACAAAGAGATGATTATAAAGCCCTGAGGAAAGCAGCATGAAAGATGTGGAAGCCCTTAGAAGAGGCACCACAAATGTTTGCGGACTGAATGAATGAACGACTGACCACATGACAGACCTCTGGCACGTTCTCTACAATTCTTTGCATCATAGCACATTTTATGGCTCCTAGCTGAGGCGTTGTCTCTACAATAAGGTTGGAAACCACGAAGATAATCACATGGTAAGCTTTGTGTTCTCCTTAAAACTGCTAAATCAGAATTTAATTCTGAAATTATGCAATGGTTCAGTATAATAAAACAAGATCAAAGGCCATGCATCAGCCTGTGTCAGCCTACATCCTGTGTCAAGCTGATCTAGAACATATTTGAGCAAAAATGATAGAATTTTTGCTGTTCATAATTAATCACTTCAAAATTGTATTTATGGTGATTTTCCCCTTTGCCATCACTTCTTAGTTCTTAATGCAGATGCAAGCACACAGGAGAGACTGTCCAGCTACATAAACTACATTCTCTGCATAAATAATCTCATTCACTCTCAAGTACATTCACACCATCTTTATTTTAAATCATTTTTCTCTGAGGAATCCAATTATAAAGTTTACAGATGCATATTTTATTAATCATTTTAGATACTGATATTTGTAGTTTAAGAAAACACTGCTATGTATGTTAAAAATGAAGAAAGAATATATACTCTCTAGATCACTGTCTGGCATCCTCTTGTTAACAGCCTTTGTTCCAATTCCTTGGTACCCAGCCTATTAACCACCCATTTCCACAGACTGCAAAATCCGATTTTTGTACCAATTTAGTAGATGAAATGTGTGAGTGTCCCAAGTAAAGAAAACTTTCACTGAGGTTTAATTTCACATCACTCCCAGTTGGAGGTAGAGGGCACAATATGTGTGAGGCACAGGGACAAGAGTCCAGAAGCCACAGGGGCAATGATACAAACATCCAATAGCTGGTGGACCTGTATACTGCAACCTCATTGACAGGGCATGTGGCCATGGACCCATAGGCAAGTACAAAAAAGCCTCTGGGCTGTTACCTGACTTCTATGTTTTTTGGGGGGTGGGGGGGTATAGGGAACACAAGCTATCACTCTCTCATTGCAACCACCACCTCCTGGGCTCAAGTGATCCTCCTACCTCAGCTTCCCAAGTAGCTGGGGCCACAGGTATGCACCACCACACTCGGCTAATTTTTTTGTATTTTTTTGGTAGAGATGGGGTTTTCATGTTGGCAAGGCTGGTGTCGAACTCCTGGACTCAAGTGATCTGCCTGCCTTGGCCTCCCAAAGTGTTGTGATTACAAGCATGAGCCACGGCACTAAGCAATCTGGCTTCTTTATTCACATTTTCACTCCAGAGTTTTAGGCAATTCTAACAAACTCAGATGAGAAGCAACATATTTGAAGCAGGTGCCCTGAGAGCATGAAGATGTGATGGAGAATCTACCATTATTAATAGAAAGGAACACAATTAAAAGCAGACAAAATCTTAAAGAGCACAGCAGTCTATTATAGGATCAAATAATAATGAATGTTCCTTTTAATTAAGTTATGAAGAAAAGATAAAATTACATTTCATATATTGAACACGGCAGGGACATACGCTATTCAATTCAGAAAATATTTTCAGGATTTTTCTTATGCTGACACTCACAAATGATTATTTCAGTAATTCAAAAAACTGAATTATGAGAAATGCTATATCCAATAATGCTGGAAAAACGTGCAGTGGCTTGTGTTTGATTGCCTTGACTCTGTTCTAAATCTAGAGCTTCCTCTGAACCTTGTCACAGTTGCTTCCTCCCTAAACTTAGCTTCAATAGCTAGCACCATAGCAGGGACCCTCAAACCTATCCCACAGTAGGTCCTAATTCCCAAATGCTTCACGCAGCGGTGACAATAACTGGTGGAAAATCACCTTGCCTCCAAAAAAGCACCAAAGCAACCCCTGCTGAGCCAGAGGCCAAGTTAAGAGATGCAAAAAGAATGGTAAGGTAGGGGAAGCAGGTAAGATCAGACAATGGCCAGGGCAGAGGGGCATGCTCTGAAGCAAATGGGGAGGGCAGGCACATACTAACCACTCTGCCTTGGACAACTCTGCCGGACAAACCGCTCACCTGAGACCTTACAGGAGACAGCCATCAGCCCTTTGCCTTATACTTTTCGCATCTCTTCTGTTTTCTCTAAGTAATTCCTCAAAGCCATGCAATGCCTTATCCTCCAAAGCACTACATGGGCTCACTAGATCCTTTTCAAGGGGGTTTCTATATGGAATTCTCCAAAGGTAGACTCCTCTAGACAACAGCACCATGGATGAACCGAAAGAACACTAGGGCAACCTCCAGCCAGTTTTTAAAAGTTATTCTGTAGGCTTGCTTAAGTAAATGTAGATTAAATTAATAGACAAATAAGCAAATACAACAAGAGTTGAGAGTCTGAAAACTCTCTTGCCTTTCTCAATACTGTTTACTGTTGTTTTCAACAAATCAGCCACCATATTATTTAACCTCTACTTTATGGTAACAAATGCAGACCTTGAACTTTCTCCTGCTTCTAAGTGAACTAAGTTCTAAGTGAACTTTCTCCTGCTTCTAAGTGAACTTTCTCCTGCTTCTAAGTGAACTAAGTTCTAAGTGAACTTTCTCCTGCTTCTAAGTGAACTAAGAAAACTTCTAAGTGAACTAATGTCTCAAGTACCATTATTGAGATAATTGGGTATTCAAGTCAAGACAGTTTCTTATTCTGGATGCCTAGCAGATAGAAGGACAGACTTAACTAATGAAACTCACCTTCTGAGTGGCTTCTTTTTTCTTTTTATCCTCTTTCTTCCTTTTCTTGTCTTCCATTAACTGTTCTTCCCTTTCTTGCTCCTTCTCTCTATTAAAGTAACATCATAGCAGAAGGTTATACATCTACAGTCACAACCCATTTCTGTAGCAAAGTAAATGCTTGTAAATGGTGTGCAACACGGCATTTTGCCTCAGACTGAGTAGAACACAGTATTTCATTTAAACCAAAAGGATGCATAAAACTCACATTTAATTATTCCCACATCTTGGTTTGTCACCCCTTTTGCAAAATGTGACATTAAGTTTAGTTTCAAAGAAGCCTACTAAGGTGAGCTTTTATAATACCTACCTAAAAGAATACACACACACACACACACAAACACACACACACACACACACACACACACACGATTAATCTATTTCCACTCAGCAAAGGACCTGATTTGAATATGACAATATCCAGATGGCTTCTGAGCAGTATTCCTCACAGATAATGCAGAATATATTAACTCAATCATGGGACATATGTATATATCCTAAGTTAGGTGTTTTCCCATGACATCTTCAGAGTGGTGAACATAAAGCTCTATGTTCTGTATTCCAAACTTTTTCTCTGTATTTATTAATACTATCTGTTTTATATATTTTCTACTTGTGTTTTTAAGGCAGGTACTGAGAGTCCTATAAATCAAGTGTATTCCAGGCCCGGTGTGGTGGCTCATGCCTGTAATCCCAGCACTCCGGGAGGCCAACGTAGGCAGATCATTTGAGGTGAGGAGTTTGAGACCAGCCTGGTCAACATAGTGAAACCTCATTTCTACTAAATATATGAAAATTAGCCAGGTGTGGTGGCACGCTCCTGTAGTCCTAGCTAGGGGCTGAGGCAGGAGAATCACTGGAACCTAGGAGGCAGAGGTTGCAATGAGCTGAGATAGCAACACTGCACTCCTGCCCAGGCAACAAGGCCAGACTCCACCTCAAAAATAAACAAACAAACAAACATACTCCCTATTGGGTGAATTCACTATTACATTTTCCTGTACACATGAACTGAACTAATCAGGTTTTGCTCCAGTGAATTCGAATAAAAATTATATACAATCATAAATATTCTAGTTAGAGAAATATTCTGAATCTTAAGAAATTAAGAGAATATAATTAACAGCACACACTTGAAAAGTAACATTTATTGGGATGCTGTCAATTTTCACTCTATGTATCAACGGGGAAAAACCATACACTCAACCAACGCCTTAACTTCAAAGCTCACAGTGGGAAACCCCAGAGTCTATGCTTATGTAATTTCATTGCTAGAAGGAGAGTTAAAAGATCTAGTTCCCAGGTCCTCACAAATACCAAACAGATAAAAAACCCATGGTTTCACAGATACCACCTAGAATAAGGCCAAGTTACAAGTGAGTCAAATTAAATGTTAAGTGAATAACAGGTTTGCAAACACAGCAAAATCACAAAGATGGTTCCTGAAGGACTCAAGTTTGGGAAACAGAGATCTAGTTTAACATACTGAAACTATACAAAAGGAACCATGGATGAAAACTGACGGGTGTTCTTGTGAATACATAATAATGTTTTATTTACAGAAAAAGACTTAAAAAATTATTTACCTACATGTTGTCACTTTGTCCACATTCAGCTATTAGCCTTTCTCCTGCACCTCTGGGTATAAAGATATAAAAGCCTAACATGCAAAATCCACGCAATCAAGGACAAAATTTTACTGAAATTTCCTTAAGGCTGGATTTCTTTGGAGTCAGACTGTGTGCCTTTGTCTAGGTGTGAAACATGTGGAGAATATCCACCTGCAGCAGCAGTGCCCTCCTTTAAGAAAATGGATTTACAAAAACTGTTGCTGGCCACAGATTCTGTTCTATTTGGCTCTAAAAGCCTTTTGCTTCCTCGGGCTGCAAGTGGAAGGGGTGGATGGGGTTCCTCGTGCCTAAGTTGCTGTAATTTGGCTTCCACATTTTACAGTGAAACCAACTACAGAAAAGGAGCAACAGTAGCCTGAATTTTCCTGTTTAAAGATTTGGCATTTACAAATAAAAAAGTTTTACGTTGTCATTTTTTTTTTCCTAAATCTAAAATTATTCTAAAATTAAAAGTTTATTTTAAAAAATGCAATGTTGTCTGGGTGCAGTGACTCACACCTATGATCCCAGCACTTTGGGAGGCCAAGGCGGGTGGATCACCTGAGGTCAGGAGTTTGAGACCAGCCTGGCCAACATGATGAAACCCCCTCTCTATTAAAAACACAAAAATAAGCTGGGCATGGTGGCAGGTGCCTGTAATTGCAGTTATTCAGGAGGCTGAGGTAAAAAAATTGCTTGAACCTGGGAGGCAGAGGTTGCAGTGAACTGAGATCACACCACTGCACTCCAGCCTGGGCAACAAAAGCAATACTCTGTCACAAAATAAAATAAAACAAAATGGAATAAGTTTCAATGAAATACATTATTCAAAAACAAAGTAACCTTTTCAAATATTTTCCCTATAAACAGGCAATTCAGGGAAACAGACTGAAATTCATGCTCAACAGAAGTAAATTCATTTCTAAAACAAATATATTTCAAAGCTTTCCAGGAGACAGGCCATACTTTCACCCCGTTTTTTGTTTTGTTTTGTTTTGCTTTTTATCATTCATTTTGGTAGGACTGAGTCTTCGCTTTAAATTTCACTTCCTTAGGAAGAATCTACTTTGCCAAACCTGGCTTAAAAACCTGCCATTTACTTTATAATAAATCAAATAGTGTGGGTTTCAACTTTCTTCTAATTCAGTTGTGTTCTCTATCTAGGCTGCATATTAGCACCATTTGAGGAGCTTTAAAAAAATCCCTATTCTAAGTTAGAGCCCAAGCAGAGGGCAATGGGCATCTACACAGAGAAGGCATCTGTGGGCGTGGTGATGGAGATGGGTTACATACAGGAGACTGATGGACTATTTAAGTATATTAAGAATAATGACACCCAGGTTCCTCACTGTTGAGAAAACAAGTTACACAAATGGAAGAAAAGGGAGAAAACTCAAATGAACTCTGTGGGGTTGGATCTAAATTAGTTATTGGCATGAACTCACAGTTTTCAATAATATAAACATAATAAATATTAGCTGTAACTTTGTGTACATATGTGAGTATATATTCCTACACACACACACACACACACACACACACACACACTTATTCCCTTAGCTCTGTCACTCTGAGGGCTAGAGAACAAGCAACATCCAAGTAACAATGAACACACATCACGCTCTTTTGTGGCTTCTAAATACTATTCTTCACTAAATAAACCAGAGTTCTCTGGAAAAAGAGCTAATTCTGGGGGTGGATAAGGAAAGTACAAGATGAACTTGGAATGTACATTTGCCAAGAAGCAAAGGAGTGCTCCAAGTATGACGGGATCCATCTAATGACCACAAAAGACAGTGTGAAGTGCTCCTACAACCTAATTTGGAACAACATCAGCATTGAAATAAATAATTATAGTAAGAGATTATAAGCCATTGTAGAAAATAGGGAAACACAAGTTCATACAGAGAGAAATAAGCAAATGAATAAGTTGAAATGATGAGGAATGGAATAGTAACACAGTTTCAAAGCATCTCCCCATAAAATACTTGTCATAAAGGGTTGAAAAGGTAATTATGTAAAGGAGAAGCCTGTCAAGATACCATCTTAATCAAGTAATCCAAGTGAACATCATCAGCAATGGGAAAATTTAAACTGTGAGTTACATGATAGGTAAGAAGAACACAGCACCAATTCTGTGATATCCCTCTTAAATGTATATAACCTGAGTACCACCAAAGGAACCATCAGACAACTCCACATTCAGAGGCATTCTACAAAATAACTGGCCTGCAATTGTCAAAAGTTTTAAGGTCATGATAGTCAAGGAAAGACTGAGGTATTGTTCCAAATGAAAGGAGAATGAAAAGACCTAACAACCAAATACAGTGTGTGGCAAATGTCACACCTTGAATGCAGCTGAAGTGGTAGTTATTATCAGTGTGCTAATTTTTTCCTTTGATGATTATATTGTGGTTCTACACCAGAGGGTTCTTTTTGTTAGAAATATACTATATTATTGGTGAAAAGGCTACAGGTGATGGAGCATTGGATCAGCAGTTAATTCTCAAATGACTCGGGAAAAAAAGTCTTTTTAAAATCATACAGATTCAAACTCTGTAAGTTCAAGACTGTTTCCAAAAACAAAACAAAATATAAACAACAAACACAAAACTATTGCTCTGGCAGCACCCCAGATCAATGACATAGAAATCTCCAGGGATTTTCAGAAGTCTCTCCAAATGGCTTTAACATGTGGCTGAGAAACTGCTTGAAATTCTTGTTTAAACCTACACTTGAAAACATTATTACCTGATTTATATCTCAAAAATCAAACCTTTGAGCCAAGGAAGTTGAGGCTGCAGTGAGTCATAATTGTGCCACTGCACTCCAGTGTCAGCAACAGAATGAGACCCTGTCTCCGCCTCCCACCCCCCATGCAAATGCCCGGTGACTAGGTGTATCCTAGTTGATCATCAATTGCTTCTTCTCCTTTTTTTTTTGAGACAGTATTTCGCTCTTGTTGCCCAGCCTGGAGTGCAATGGCACAATCTCAGTTCACTGCAACCTCTGCCTCTTGGGTTCAAGGAATTCTCCTGCCTCAGCCTCCCCAGGAGCTGAATTACAGGTGTCCGCCACCACACCCAGCTAATTTTTGTATTTTTAGTAGAGATGGGGTTTCAACACATGGCCAGCCTGGTCTCAAACTCGTGACCTCAAGTGAGTCACCTGCCTTGGCCTCCCAAAGTGCTGGGATTACAGGCATGAGCCACTGCGCCCAGCCAATCATCAATTGCTTCTAAGTATGAAGGGCAAAATAAATCATTTGTAGTCTCTCTCATCTCTAAATACACAGCTAGATGCAAAACTCATCACTTTCAAATTGTTATTTAATTCACTCAACAAATTCAGTTATTAAGTATTTACTTAGTCTCTACTATAGCTTCCCAGGCAATACTATGGGCACTTCCAATTTCCTACTTTGTGCCAAGAATGGCTTATAGGTGCACCCAGCTTCCAGGAACATATAGAATACAAAGCCCTTCAAATTTCTTACAGCCCAGCCTGGGACTGCTGCTAGCCCAACCCAACCTCATTCATTTACCCCAGTGTGCTGTACAAATCTTTTCTCTGTATGTCTTGACCTGAAAAGGTTAGGAAGCATTGTCTAGGAAAGTTGGGGCTTTAACATTACCTCTGCATGGGACAAATGTGTGGGAGGTACTATGTTGGTAAGCAAAAGATAAATCAAGTGCAAACACCATAATCTAGAATAAATCCTGAATGGTAAAAAGCCAAACTACTCTTGAGAACCTCTTAGGTGAAGAGAGAATAAAACAGTGTTTTCTTCTTAATTTTTTACAATAATAGTAGAGAAAAGTAGAAGTGACTTGTACCTGAATAGAAAATACCCAACATTCGACCAGGCGCAGTGGCTCACACCTGTAATCCCAGCCCTTTGGGAGGCTGAGGTGGGCAGATCATGAGGTCAGGAGTTCGAGACCAGCCTGGCCAACATGGTGAAACCCCATCTCTACTAAAAATACAAAAAAATTAGCTAAGCATAGTGGCGGGCCTGTAAACCCAGCTACTAGGGAGACTGAGGCAGGAGAATTGCTTGAACCCAATAGGTGGAGGTTGCAGTGTGCCGAAATCACGCGACTGCACTCCAGCCTGGACAATAGAGCAAGACTCTGTCTCAAAGAAAAAAAGAAAAAGAAAATACCCAATATTCACTTAAGCTGAGGCACAGCAAGACAGCCCTGCATGCAAGTTCAGAATGCCAAAGAGCAACGATGCTGACATTCTTAGGAACCTGCTGCATCCCAGAACCGAACCCTCCAATGGTCCGAGATCATGCAAAGGGAAAGCTAAGAGCTTGGAGCATCTGTATTGGCATTTAAAGCCATTCACAGTACAATTCTAGCTTTTTCATTTTCCTCATCCATTCTGCATGCCTGACATAGGAGCCATCCTCTTTACTGCCCATCACACCTTACACTAGTGGCAAGTCCTAGCTCAATATCCACTTGCTTCAACGGCACCATCCCTAGTAACTCCAACTCTAGAGAAACTCGTCTTCTTGTGAAGACTCCACAACTATTGCCCTGCCTCTTGTGTGGCCCTTAAGGTGTCTCAAGGCAGATGACACCAGTCACTGGTAGCACAAGATCACCTGAAATGATTTTCTGCAGCATGGCTGCTTTTACCAGGGGTGGTAACAGGCGCAGACTGACTTGGTTCCCCCCTTCTACTAGGATGCCCAGGAACTGACTCAATTCCTTTAACAAACATTTATTGTCTAATATGAGCCAGGCACTTTCTTTTTCTTTTTCCTTCTTTTTTTTGAGACAGAGTCCCACTCTGTCACCCAGGCTGCAGTGCAGTGGCATGATCTGAGCTCACTGCTACCTCTGCCTCCCAGGTTCAAGCGATTCTCATGCCTCAGCTTCCCTAATAGCAGGAATTACAGGCGCCCGCCACCATGCCCAGCAATTCTTGTATTTTCAGTAGAGATGAGGTCTCGTCTTGTTGGCTGGGCTGGTCTCAAACTCCTGACCTCAAGTGATCCGCCCGCTTCGGCCTCCCAAAGTGCTGGGATTACAGGCATGAGCCACCACACCTGGCCAAGCCAGGCACTTTTTCTAAGCACTGGAGATATGGCAGAAACAAAAGCGAGCTTTGGCTCTCAGGCAACTTACATTCCAGTGAGGGAGACAGGCAACAAACGAGTAAAATACACAACAAGATATACGTATAAAATACACAGTTCGGGAGACGACAGTACCTGGGAGAGGACAGGTCACCTGACAGAGGAGGACAGAGGTGGGGAGAGGGCAGCACATTCTACATAATGTTTAGAAAAGGCTCTGACACAGTGGCATAAGAATGGAAACTCAGCTGGGCGTGGTGGCTCACGCCTGTAATCCCAGCACTTTGGAAGGCTGAGGCAGGTGGATCACAAGGTCAGGAGACTGAAACCATCCTGGCCAACATGGTGAAAACCCATCTCTACTAAAAATACAAAAATTAGTCGGGCGTGGTGGCATGCACCTGTAATCCCAGCTACTCATGAAACGGAGGCAGGAGAATCACCTGAACCCAGGAGGCAGAATGCAGTGAGCTGAGATCACGCCACTGCACTCCAGCCTGGGCCACAGAGCAAGACTCCATCTCACAAAAAAGAAAGAGACTCATTGAGGTGAGGGATGAGGCCATGTGGGTATCTGGGGGAGAACATTCCAGACAGAGGAACGGACAAATGTCAATGAGTGAGACTGGTGTGTCTGAGGAATGGTAGCCAGGATGCATCAGGGAATAAGGGAAGAGGTGGCAAGAGTGAGATCGGAAGCAGGATGCCGGGGCAGGGGTTGGGAAGGTCGGGGATGGGGTCTTCTTACAGGGAATGTGTTTTTAAATTAACCAGAACACATTTTCTCGTAATCGAATAAGGAATCAAACTGGAACATAAGCACTCAAACCCAAAACTTCCAAAACGTCTTATTCCTAGCTTCCATCAGGCCTGCCTCTCCCCTCAGCTGTCAATCTTGCCCTCAGAGGGGCCGGCCTGCTCCACCAGAGCACCTCCCACACTGGAGAATGGCGAGCTGAGTGTGTGTGTGTGTGTGTGTGTGTGTGCCTGCCACGGGTGAAGCCACTGAGCACATGGGAAGAGGCGCGAACCTTCCTCTTATCCCTGCCCTACATACCTGGCACACACACCGGAACAGTAAGGCCACCAAGTAAATGCTACCAAAATGCATATTAAAGAGCAAGCAACACTTTCCACCCTCCCTGGGGAGATGCGTTTAAAGAACAGCCTCAGAACAATGAACTAAATCATCTAATAAACGTATGCTGAGTGAGTAAGATATGCCAGGCACTGACTTGTGATGCATTGAGGATTTAAGACTGGGCAAAAGGATGGTTCCTGCCCTCAGGGAGCTGACATTCTAGATAGGAGACAGACAAAACACACACCTAATGCCAGGAAATGCCATGAGACAACAAAGCTGGAAAGGGGCCAGAGTGTTCAAAAGGGAAGAAACGGGAAGAAGAGGTTGTTTTCCAAGAGGTGCCCATCTGTGAGGCAGGTACATCCAGACCCCTCCATGAAGAAAGCCATCTAGGAGATGAGTGACCAGGCCAAGGGAAGAGTAAGTCCCAGGGCCTGAGATGGGAAAGGCCTGGGTTTGAGTTTGCAGGCAGGGAGATGGCTACCCCTACTTCTGCCCTCTCTCCGCAGCAAGCCTCCGCAGGCACACCTTTCCTGGTTTTCTGGGTTTCGTTGGTAGTTGCCCTCATCTAAACCAGAAGAACTGGGCATCCTGGCAGGAAGTTTCCCTTCCAATGCATCAGTTCCCTCAGTATTTCAGTGCTCACTTGATGCCAGGCACCAGGCTGCCGTGGAGAATTCAGCAGTAAACAAGACACAGTGCTGCTTGCCTTCCTGGGGCTCTCGGTTCCACTTTTTAAATAGTTCTACCTGGGCCGGGCGCAGTGGCTCACGCCTGTAATCCTAGCACTTTGGGAGGCCGAGGCGGGCAGATCACGAGCTCAAGAGATCGAGACCATCCTGGCCAACACGGTGAAACCCCGTCTCTACTAAAAATACAAAAAAATTAGCCGGGCGTGGTGGCATGCGCCTGTGGTCCGAGCTACTCGGGAGGCCGAGGCGGAAGAATCGCTTGAACCCAGGAGGCGGAGGTTTCAGTGAGCCGAGATTGCGCCACTGCACTCCAGCCTGGCGACAGGGTGAGACTCTGTCTCAAAAAAAAAAAGTTTTACCTCACCTCACAACCCAGACAGCACCTTCAGGGCAGGAACCTGCGCTCTTGCTCCGTTTCCAGTCTCTGCCATGCTTTGGGATACTCTGAGGAGAGCCTGCAGTGCCTTTGCTGTTTTGAAAGTACCAGAATCTTGGATAGGTCAATTCAAGCTTGTGATAATCCAGGTAAAAGATCAACTTTTTTTTTTTTTCTCAAGACAGAGTCTCTTGCCATCATTCAAGTGCAATGGTGTGATCTCAGCTCATTGCAGCCGCCGCTTCCCAGGTTCAAGTGACTCTCCTACCTCAGTCTCCCAAGTAGCTGGGATTACAGGCGTGTGCCACCACATCCAGCTAATTTTTGTATTTGTAGTAGAGACAGGGTTTCACCATGTTAGTCAGGCTGGACTCGAACTCCTGACCTCAGATAATCCGCCCAGCTCGGCCTCCCAAAATGTTGGGATTATGGGTGCGAGCCACCGCGCCCAGCCAAGAGATCAACTTATTTCCACAAACTAGAGTTATGACCAATGGTTCCTGTATGCATGACTCTGAGCCCATTGTGCCTCAAACATGTAGGAAAGGCAGAGCTGACAATTTCACACTTGAACACATGTATGCTGATGGGAGTGAAAGGATGATAAGAACCTTAACTCAGAAAAACAGCCAGGGTTAATCTTGACAGGAAATGGTTCTACATTCCCAGGAGCATGTTCCTTTCTGTTAAGGTCTGGAAGACTGGCTGTAACAGCATCAAAACCTATTCCTGACACCCTGTGATCAGTAAGGATGGCAGCACCTTTGGTCCTAGTTCCAACTCCACAAAATTGAGGGAGACAGACCCAAACAGGAACAGAGTCACCCAACACAGGAACTATGCCAGAAGTAAACCAATACTGTAAAAGATTTAAAAGAACTCCACAATAAAATGGAACAAACCATTAATACACCAACTTGGATGAATCTCCAGGGAATTATGCCGAATGAGAAAAGCCAGTTCCAAAGGTTACATAATACAGATTCCATTTAGGTAACATTTGTGGGATGACAAGTGGTTGGGTGCCAGAGGACACAAAGCGGGGCAGGGTGAGGCAGGAGTGGTTATAAAAAAGGGTGACACAGGTGGCTCACGCCTATAATCCCAGCACTTTGGGAGGCCGAGGCAGGTGGATCACCTGAGGTCAGGAGTTTGAGACCAACCTGACTAACATGGAGAAACCCCATCTCTACTGAAAAAAAAATACAAAAATTAGCTGGGCGTGGTGGCACATGCTTGTAAACCCAGTTACTTGGGAGGCTGAGGCAGGAGAATCGCTTGAACCCAAGAGGCAGAGGTTGTGAAGAGCTGAGATCGCACCATTGCACTGCAGCCTGGGAAACAAGAGTGAAACTCCGTCTCAAAAAAAAAGAAAAAAAAAAGAGGGGGTGACACTAGTGACCCCTGCTGTGACAGAATGTCCTGTATTTGATAGTGGTGGTAGATACATGAACCCACATGTGATAAAACTGTATAGAACTAAACACATAGGCAATTAAATACAAGTAAAACTGGGGAAATCAAAATAAGATCGGCAGACTGTATCAAATCTGGGTTGTGACACTGCGCTCTAGTTCTGCAAGAAGTTACCATTGGTGGAATGGCATATGGAATCTTTCTGCATTGCTTCTGGCACATGAACCTACAATTATCTCAAAAATTTAAATTAAAAAAAAGCTTCAAACATTGACTCATCTTTTGGTATCCTGGTTGAAATTTTTTCAAGGATTCCTACTTTAAACTGTTTTCTTTATGAAAGTCACATAAAAGTCAAAAGGAATTTGATAAGTTACTTAGTCCCCACATTACAGAATTAGATTTCCAAAAATATTCTAGAATCTACACTTCATCCTAACATGCTCAAATTGTTAGTTTCATTGATCAAGCATTCCTTGTCTTAAGTACATCGGGAATATGACAGATAACCACAAGGGTGCTTAAAATGCTCTTTCACAGAATTTACAATACAATTCTTTCCCAGGAACCTTAGCAGTGTACTAATCACTGAGCTATTATTTCACTTTGTGGTGGTATCTTCATCAGCTCAGTCAACACTAATTCCAAGCCCCTCTGGCCTATTTCCCAGACTCCTTCACAATCAGAGATGGGGATGTGATTTATGCTGTGCCAATAAGGTGCATGTGTGACTTTACCAGAGGATACAAAGGGCACCCATCTTCTCAGGGAACATTATAGGGATGACGTGGTCCTGGAGCTTACCTCTGTAACAGCAATTTCCTGAATGTGCAGGAAAAGAAAAAAGCTCCCATGGGATCCTCAGTTCCATGGTGTGGTGCTGGGTGGCACCTGACCCTCAGCCTCTCAAGTACCTGTGAGATAGCCTCACCACTTAATAAACCCAGGCACCAGTGAGAATGAATCCTACTATCTACTTACTAAGGACTCTGCCCAACACAGATTTAAACAGGGGTTTTCAAAATGCACCTAAGACATGTGAGTTGCATGAACATTTATTTCCTTGGAAAACAAAAGGTAATCCTGGCAACTTATAAAACAGTAAGAAAATAACTGGCCTCAAAACCATTACTAGTCATAACTAATTAAGGATTAATGATACATGCATATTTGGGGTAAGAAAAATTAACAAAGGAGCACAATGAAAAGAGTTAAGCAAAGTGCTCAAAGTAACCACCTAAAATGTTTTTAATTAAAATTGCACCACACACACAGAAAGCACGTTGGAACATATCCATTCAGGCAGAGGAAATTACATAGTAGGGTACTCCAAATATCTATATTGGATTTGTTCTTAACATTTTTTCATTTGTTGGATCTGAGGGAATTTAACGGGATGCTAATGTAATTTGCACATATTAAATTAGCAGACAAGGCTAAATAGCACTAGGGCATAAAAATCATTCTGAGACTAAGTGGCTTATAAGAAGAAAACAGTAACATTAAACCTAAAAAGACTAAGGTAAATGCATTTTTTATTAATTTTAAGGGATAAAGAAATTTCTCCTGCCTTCAGTTTTATTATGTGACATGTGATAGGTAACACTTTTATACGCTGCTAACAAAATGTAACACAGTTCCTTCTACGTTGTGTTACCTTCCTTTCTGAGGTTGTATAAAGCAGTGCTTCTCAAACTTTAATAAGAATCTTGTTCAATGCAGAATCTTATTTAGTAGGTTGTGGGACAGGGCCTACAAGTCTTCATTTCTAACAAGCTGCTGATCCCTAGATCTTACTTTGAGTGGCACACAAATATGCACTTGGTTGTTTCTTTTCAAGAAAGTACAGAATTGTAGTCATTTCTTAAAAATCTCATTAATATCAAGCATATGCCTCATTATTTTTATCTGTGTTTCAAAGCCAAATTACAGTATAACCTTCGTGAAGTTTTTGTTTGTTTTGAGACAGGGTCTAGCTCTATCACCCAGGCTGGAGTGCAGTGGTGTGACATGGTTCAGTGCAGCCTCAAACTTCTGGCTCAAGCGATCCTCCTGCCTCAGCTTCCCAAGTAGCTGGAATTACAGACATGTGCCATCATGAGCGGTTAATTTTTAAATATTCTGTAGAGACGGGGTCTTGCTATGTGGCCCAGGCTAGTCTTGGAATGTCAATACACCTGCATCGGTCTTCCAAAGTACTGGGATTACAGGTGTGAGCACTGCACCGGCCTGTGAAGGTATTTTAGATTAAACAACTTGTATAGTGCCGACTTTATGAAACTCTGCTGAAATAATGACATTAGGAATAGCTAGGATCAATCTGTGCATATGCCGGCAAGAATAACTGCCAGCTGGATGACAGCAAATGAAAGGCATCAGCCATCCAAGGGTGCCATCAACTGTAGGGTGAATGCAGATTTCAAGGATGTCAAATGAGTAGAAGAATGTGAGGCTCAGAATCAATGAAATATGGCAATAGACTTTTCCAGACATAGCCTCTGACTCCAAGCCTTCCATGAATTTCCCAGTTTACATATTTTAAGGCATATGCAAGGAATTGGCTTGTCTAGAATTACTCAAACCAAATAAAGTAAGATTTTTTTTTCTTTGAGATTGAGTCTTGCTCTGTCACCTAGGCTGGAGTGCAGTGGCACAATCTCTGCTCACTGCAACCTCCACTTCCCAGGTTCCAGTGATTCTCCTGCCTCAGCCTCTGGAGTAGCTGGGACTAACAGGAGTGCGACACCACACCTGGCTAATTTTTTATTTTAAGTAGTGACGGGGTTTTACCATGTTGGCTAGGCTCATCTCAAACTCCTGACATCAAGCGGTCTGCCCTGGCCTCCTAATGTGCTGAGATTAGAGGCGTGAGCCACTACACTCAGCAAGATATTTTTAAAAACTTGTTTTTACTTTCCAAAATTCTATGTGGCAAAAGCTGTAACCAACAATTTGAAGGATTTTTCCCTGCAAAGAATTTCAGGGTTAGAATGGTGCCTGAAGAACATTAATCTCATGCTTTACATACTCTGTCTGGGCAGCTCAGCCAAAGAGAGATGTGGCTTCCCACTCAAACTTAGTGCAGCTGGGTAGGAAGTTCTTCATGTTGCCTTGAGAAACGCCTCCTGAGAGCTTTGATTCCCTGGTCCTAAAACTTCTTTTTCAGATCACATGGAACAGATTATCTAAATATGTGCAGTTATCCATGATGCATCCCTGAGACATTTTTGGTTCCTTCACACATTCCACTCATGACCTGGTTTTCCATCCCCTTACCACTGGGATCATTGTCCCTTAAACATGTTTCAGTTTGTCGACCCTCATCCAATTACTGGGCAAGGCAGCACCAAACAGAGTGGGCCTGCTACTTAGTTGTCCCATATGATATACCTCTGTTAATACTGTTAAAGAAGTCATTTGCTTTCTTGGAAATCACATCTTACTGAGTTACAACCACCTAACATACCTATTTTTTCACAGTATATTACAAAGTCACTTTTCCATGACTGAATAATAATACATCTCTATTAATGCTCTCAGTGCCAGGCTGTCAAAATTGCAAAATCACCTCTCCCAATCTTCTCTGCACTGCACGGAAAGGCCTAGAACTATATTTTCCAGAATCCCATTCCCTGTAGGGTTCCAGGTTAGCTGCCACCAAGGAGAGGTACCCTCCTTAGATCTGGAAAGCAGAAAAGACATCAATATTCTCTAGAAACAGTTGCAAAAAGACATATAGGTAAGTAATAATAGATAGGCAGGACTTTCCGATTCTGCAGCAGCTTCTGGATGATCTAAAGCTGACATCACTGCTCCTCTAGCAAGATGCACTCCAATTTCGTCAACAACAAAAGCCTTCCTGAATTTCTTTCAACAGACTTCCAATGGTTGTGTGAACCTTCAATTCCCTATGTTAAAATCTTTCCTATTTGGAAAGTCAAATGGAGCCTACCCAAAGAGTTACCAAAATTAATAAGTGAGTTTAATGAGGCTGCAAAATACAAGACCAATACAAAAAGACCAAAATTTAAAAACTAATTATATTTCTACACACTAGGAACAATGAATCAGAAATGGAAATTAAAAAAGAAGATTCCATATATAATAGAAAAAACTGTGAACACATAAGAATAAATCTGACAAAAATATGCAAGCCTTGAACAATAAAAACTATAAAACATTGTGGGTAGAAATTTTTAAAAACCTACATAAGTTATACCATGCTCATGAATGAAAAGACTAAATACCGTTAAGCTGTCAATCACCCTCTAAGTAATTTACAGTCAACAAAATCTCTGTATTAAAATCCCAGCACAATTTTTTTGTAGAAATTGACAAGTATCTTCTAAAATTCATATGGAAAAGCAAAGGACTCAGAATAGTTAACAACTATAAAAAAACAAAGTTAGAGGACTTGCACAACCTGACATGAAGACTTATTATAAAGTTATAATAATGAACACAGTATGATACTGTCTTTTTGTTTTAATAGACAAATAGTTTAATGGAATAAAACAGAATCCAGAAATATACTCATATATAAGGATATTTATACACTCATATATGTATATATATACACGATTCCACTTGCATAAAATTCTAGAAAATGTCAACTAATCTATGGTGACAGAAAGCAGATCAATGATTACCTGGGGTGGAGGAGGGGGAGGGAAGTGTGGGAGAGAGGGGTGATAATGGACAAGAGGGGATGCAGTGTGGTAAAGGACATATTAACTATCTTTTGCATATATCATTTGAAACTTAGCACACATATTATATATAAACAATTTTCAAAAAAGGTGCAAAGGTAATTTAATTGAGAAGAGACAGTGTTTTCAACAAATGGTGTTAGAACAACTGGTAGTAATATCTTTAAAAATGAACTTCAATTTGTACCTAGGCAATATAAACTCAATGAATCACAGACCTAAATGTAAAACCTAAAAAACTTCCAGAAGAAAACATATGAGAAAATCTTTGTGACCCTAGGTACAACACCAAAAAGCATAATCGATTAAAAAAAAAAAACTGATAAATTGGACTCAAAGTTAAAAACTTCTGCTCTTCAAAAGACAAGAGAATGAAAAGATTAAGTTACAGACTGAGAAAAAGTTATCTGCAAATCACTCATCTGATAAGGAATTTATATACAGAGTATATAAAGAACCCCATCTTAAAACGGGGCAAGGGCCGGGCACGGTGGCTCATGCCTGTAATCCCAGCACTTTGGGAGACCGAGGAAGGCAGATCAGAAGGTCAGGAGATCAAGGCCATCCTGGCCAACATGGTGAAATGCTATCTCTACTAAAAATAGAAAAACTAGCTGGGCGTGATGGTGTGCACCTGTAGTCCCAGGCACCTGGGAGGTTGAGGCAGAAGAATCGCTTGAATCCAGGAGATGGAGGTTGTAGTGAGCCAAGAGTGTGCCGCTGCACTGGCGACACAGCAAGACTCTTGTCTTTAAAAACAAAAAAACACTGGGCAAAAGAGGCTGGGCTCAGTGGCTCACACCTGTAATCCCAGCACTTTGGGAGGCCGAGGTGGGTGAATCACTTGAGGTCAGGAGTTCGACACCAGTCTGGCAACATAGTGAAACCCCATCACTACTAAAAATAGAAAAATTAACTAAGTGGTAGTGGCACATGCCTGTAAACCCAGCTACTCCAGAGGCTGAGGCAGTAGAAATCACTTAAGCCTGGGAGGCGGAGGTTGCAGTGAGCCAAGAGTGTGCCACTGTACTCCAGTCTGGGAGACAGAGTGAGACCCTGTCACAAAAAAAAAAAAAAAAAAAAAAAGGCAAAAGATTTGAACAGACACTTCACTAGAGAAGGCATACATATGGCAAATAAACACATAAAAAAGATACTCAACATCATTAGTGATTATGAAAAAACAAATAAAAGCCGCAGTGAGATGTCAACACACATGGACTTCTAGGATGTTCAAAATTAAAAAGATTCACCATTCCAAGAATTAGCAAAGGGAACTCTCTCATAGTGGGAATGTAAAATGGTACAATCACTTTGGAAAACACTTCGGCAGTTTCTTGAAAGGCGAAACATACACCTACTACGTGACCCAACCATGCTATGCCTAGGTTATTCACTCTAGAGAAAAGAAAGCACATGTCCAACAAAGACTTCTGGATGAATATTCATAGCAGCTGTATTAATAAAAGTTGAAAACTAGCAACTGCCCAAATGTGCATCAACAGATGAATGGATAAACAAATTAAGGTAGAACATACAACAAATGCTACTTCCTCAGGAATAAAAATAATGGAGTATAGCTACAGACAACATGGATGAACCTAAAAATAACTAGGTTGAATAAAAGAACACAAACAAAAAAAGAGTACCTACTGAATGATTCCACCTGCATAAAATTCTAGAAAATGTCAACTAATCTATGGTGACAGAAAGCAGATCAATGGTTACCTGGGGTGGAAGAGGGGGAGGGAGGGGTGGGAGAGAGAGGTGATAATAGGCAAGAGGGGACGCAGTGTGGTGAAGCAGTGTGGTGAAGGACATATTAACTATCTTTTGCATACGTCGTTTGAAACTTAGCACATTGTGCATGTCAATTATACTTCAATAAGGAGGTAAAAGGAAAAATAAAGAAGAGGGAAAAAAAGGCTTTCCTACACACAGTACCTGGAATGGCCCATTTCCCTGGCAGAACCCTGAATGACACAGCCCTACAAGTGAGATCTCTTTATCAGTTGAAATTTTACCCTGGGCGTGCACATTGTTCCCTAAGATCACAAATCTGTAAATCGGAGCTTCTGCACAGATAATGCTCCTAGGATAAGTGATAGGTTTCATTTTTCAATGCAATGAAGCCTCTTGTAGAGAAAGCTTAATTTACGCAAATGCTGGAATTTTTAGAGCTGTACCTTTACATCTCATTGCTTTCATTCTCTGGAGTGCTGCAAACTACCAGCATCTTCACTGAACTTTTCTTCGATTAGTGATACATATATTGTGTGTTTAAAAGGTAATTCAACCAAAGCTGTTATTTTATTTTATTTTAAAGCTGTTAATTTTTAAACCATTCTTATGGTTTTGCTGGTCTTCAAAAAAGGTTGAGTTCAAAGGACACCTTAGGTTTTAATATAAGATTTGGTGGATAAATCTTTGTTAACATCACCTCACATTTTACTTCTGAAAGTACTTTCTTATACACTACAATTAATTTCCTTTACACACTGCTTCTAATGACAGCCTGAAATTAGGAGTAGTTTTACAAACATCCAAACAGGCTAACAAACAGCCACCCAATGAGGGCTTATACCACATACTCTGATATTTAGTTAACTTATTTTTTATTTTTTTGGGGACAGTGTTTCCCTCTTGTCGCCCAGGCTAGAGTGCAATGGCGCGATTCTGGCTCACCGTACCCTCTGCCTCCCAGGTTGAAGCCATTCTCCTGTCTCAGCCTCCCAAGTAGCTGGGATTACAGGTGCCCATCACCATGCACAGGTATTTTTTTGTATTTTTAGTAAAGACAGGGTTTCACTATGTTGGCCAGGCTGGTCTTGAACACCTGACCTCAGATGATCCACCTGCCTCGGCCTCCCAAAGTGCTGAGATTACAGGCGTGAGCCACCGCACTTGGCCCACATACTTTAATATTTATAAACTGGAACCACTAAAAACTATGTTTACACCTTAAGGGTCAGACCAACCCACAAAAGCCAGAGCAGAACTCTACCCTTAGCACTTGACAGTTAGGAAACTAACTGTCAAGAAATGAGAAATAGCAGTCTTAGCTATGGCCTTGGAAAGAACTATTCACTACAGAAAAGTGATGAAATATGGCTCCTAAACAGAAGAGAAAATAAGTTTATCAATCAGTACCCACAGCTCTAAGGCACATATTATTCAGGAGAAGAACTGAGAACTATTAACAGCAAGTGGTGGGACAGCTTTTGCAAACATTCAGGTGTTTTCATTTTCATGTTACAATTTTTTTCTCTGCTTTCCTCCACACATGGTCCGAGACAGTTTTTCTTTTCTATTGAAAGAATAAATAATAACTGACCTTTGAAATCAGATTGCTAGCAATTCAACATCAAAATCACAGTAAACTGAAACTCCATTAAAAGGTAATTTTAGGGCCAGACACAGTGGTTCATGCCTGTAATCTCAGCACTTTGGGAGGCCGAGGACGGCAGATCATTTGAGGTCAGGAGTTGAAGACCAGCCTGGCCAACATGGCGAAATCTCATCTCTACTACAAAAATACAAAAATTGATCGGTGTGGTGGTATGCACTTGTAATCCCAGCCACTTAGGAGGCTGAGGCAGGACACTCACTTGAATCTGGGAGGCAAAGGTTTCAGTGAGCCAAGACTGTTGCACTGCACTCCAGCCTGGGCAAAAGAGCCAGACTTGGTCTCAAAAAAAAAAAAAAAAAAGGTAATTTTAGGCTAGGTGTGATGGCTCACGCCTATAATCCCAGCACTCTGGGAGGCTGAGGCAGGGAGACTGCTTGAGCCCAGGAGTTCAAGACCAGCCTAGGCAACATGGCAAAACCCCACCTGTACTAAAAACACAAAAAATTAGCTGGGCATGGTGCACACCTGTAGTCCCAGCTACTCTGGAGGCTGAGGTGGGAGGATCACCTAAGCCTGGAAAATCGAGGCTGCAGTCAGCCATGTTCAAATCACTGCACTCCAGCCTAGGCAATGAGAACAAGATCCTGTCTCAAGAAAAAAAAAAAAAAAAAGGTGATTTTTAAAGCAATTAAAGTGTGATCTATGACTGTCATGGTATCCAAATGCATCAAGCAGTTAACTGGGTAGCTATGACATGGAAGTGACCTGAAGTGCTTTAGATACGGCTGCAGACAATACGGCCCCTCCTCTGAAGATGCTGATTTGAAGTCATGGTCTGAGCATTCCCAATGGAGAAACTAGTGGTTCTAGGCTGGGTGTGGTGGCTCACGCCTGTAATCCCAACACTTTGGGAGGCTGAGGCAAGCACTTGAGGTCAGGAGTTCTGAGACCAGCCTGGCCAACATGGAGAAACTCTTATGTCTACTAAAAATAAAAAATAAATAAATAAAAATAAAAATTAGCCGGGCACGGTGGCACACGCCCGTAGTTCCAGCAACTTTGGGAGGCTGAAGCAGGAGAATGGCTTGAACCCAGAAGGCAGAGGCTACAATGAGCTGAGATTGTGCCACGGCACTACAGCCTGGGTGACAGAGTGAGACTGTCTCAAAACAAACAAACAAACAAAAAACCCTAGTGGTTCTGGGAAGCTTCCTGCCTCCCAACACCAGGAAAGGGAGCACTCAACTGAGAGCCCCTTCGCTCAGGCTCTGGGCCCTCCTCTCTCACTGACCGATGACCAAGTCTCTGTCAGGGCTGCATGTGCACGCAGAAGAAATGGAGCTAAATAATCTGCATGAAAATCTTTAAAAAGCATTAAACATATGCAAGGAATCAAATATTAAGTGAATCAAACAATGATGCATTTTGTTCTCCTCTGACCACGTGTTCTCAACTCTAGGTGGATGCACAGCCGGTTAACAAGATCGGAGGAGACTTGTCATAACGCAGTCCATCAGGGAAAGTGGTTTTTGCACCTTTCCAGATCTGTGTTTTAAGCAAAAGCCAAGCATTTTATGTTAGAAAATCAATGGAAGAGATGTGGACTCTCCTCCTGAGATCACACAGTATCTACTGCAAATGAGTGAGCCGGTGCGGGTGGGCCTTCTGACCACGCTGCACCACTGCCGCTTTATTAAGTTTATGTCTGTTATTCTAATTCTGGAAGTCCTCCGAGAAAGGGTGCTATTTGTGACACTTATCTTGGTATTGAAAAAAATTAGCAGACAAGGAAATCAACTCTGAATTCAAGACTCCACAGGTGACAGTCGTACCCTACTTCTCAGTGCTCTTAATTTGTGCTCTATTTTCAGAATAGTAAAAATGGAAAGTCATGTTCTTGTGTGCCAGCAGTTGTCATTTAAATTTGGCAAGCTGAATGATAATAATTGAATTACCTTAAGGAAAATGTATATTTCTGAAAGATAAGCATGTTTAACAGTAATCACAAACTACAGAATAAAGCTGACTTGTGAACTTACATGACCCAATTCTTCAACTAAAATTATACACCAGTGAGAAAATGACTTCAAATCTAAAAAATGATTTACATACATCAATCTGATAACAACTAAGCCAAGACTTACCTGTGTTTAACTCTTCAGGATCTGTTACAGGATGCCGAGCTCTCTTTAAAATGATATCCAAGCCTCTATACACAGTCTAGCACCTAATTTCTACCGAGGTAACCCGAGGGAAATATTTTGTGAATGATCTACCACTGTAATCTTTAATAGACAATCCCAGTAACAGCTATGTCAACTATGTTCTTATTTTTCTTTTGAGACGAAGTCTCACTCTGCCACTCAGGCTGGAGTGCAATGGCAAGATCTTGGCTCACTGCAACCTCCGCCTCCTGAGTTCAAGCGATTCTCCTGTCTCAGCCTCCCATGTAGCTCCAATTACAGGTGCCCGCCACCACACCTGGATAATTTTTTTTTTTTTTTAGTAGAGATGGGGGTTTCACCATGTTGGCTAGGCTGGTCATGAACTCCTTCAGCCTCCTGAAGTGCTCGATGTACCCGGCCTCAAATATGTTTTTCTGAGAGGACACTTCAGGTTCTCTTAAGCTATCAGAAGGATTTTTTCCCCTTTCAGTTGAGCATTATGCTTTCTATACATCATTTGATCTAGGGATTATATTAGTGAATACATGCAGTATTTCTGTATTTCTTTGTGTTTCCCAACCCCCACTTCTAACACCTTCTTCGAAGTTCTTTTGACTCCATCTCTCAAGCATGGTCAACTGTAACAAGCCGATGCCTCTCCCAAGTTGCTCTCATGCTACATCACAGCCGGGTAAAGAGAAAAAGCACAGGCTTTGGACTCTGACAGTTTAAAATCAAATGTTATGTATCTTGGACACTACAATGGTAGAAGATTGGGCAAATTATCTGGCGTCTAAGTTTCTGCATCTGTAAAATGGAGGCTATATACTACTTATCTTGAAGAAGGCTGTGCTGATTAGAAATAATAGAAAGCAACTAATAATACAAAGCACATGAGCTGCTACTGCTTCTGGTCGCAGGATCCACCTCCTCCTCCACATCAAGCACCTACTATGCATCAGCAGAGAAGGCGCTGAGTAACAAAGGGATGAGACACACAGCACCCAGAGAAGGCACTCAAGAACCACACATGACCTCATAAAAGCAGACCCATACCTCATACCTTGCGTGAAAACAAATTCCGTATGGATGAAGCATTTAAATGGAGGAAAAGAGGAAGGAAGGAAAAGGAGAGAAAGAAGAAAGGTAGGAAGGCAACCATTAAAGCATCTGAAAAAATTGTGGCTAATTTTCCTCTTCTTTTTTCTTTTTGACAGAGTCTCGCTCTGTCACCCAGGCTGGAGTGCAGTGGTGTGATCTCAGATCCCTGCAACCTCCGCCTCCTGGGTTCAAGCAATTCTCCGGCCTCAGCCTCCCAAGTAGCTGGGACTATAGGTGCCCGCCACCATGCCCGGGTCATTTTTGTATTTTTCGTAGAGACGAGAATTCACCATATTGGCCAGGCTGGTCTTGAACTCCTGATCTCGTTATCCACCGGCCTCAGTCTCCCAAAGTGCTAGGATTACAGGCATGAGCTACCACACCTGGCCTAATTTTCCTTTGTATAATACAGAATGAACAAAGACTTTCTAACTATGATACAAACTCAGACGCCATAAACAAATGAGAGCTACATCTGATTATAGAAATGCTTTAAAACAAGTATTGATAGAATCCACCAATGTCATTATTGCTAGGGGAAAAAATCAGCATTTATATCTCAAAGAGCTAGGTTCCATAATACATGAAGAACTACTAAAAATCAACAAGGAAAAGACCAATACAAAAGAAAAGTGAATGAAGAAAATGGACAGTTCACAGAAAAGGAAATATAGCCTTCTAAGCCATAGGAGAAGACCAATTGCATTCTCTATAAGAGAATAGAATATTCAAAGTACACCAAGACAGGCTGGGCGCAGTGGCTCACACATGTAATCCCAGCCCTTTGGGAGGCTGAGGTGGGCGGATCACCTGAGCTCAGGAGTTTGACACCAGCCTGGTCAACATGGTGAAACTCCGCCTCTACTAAAAATACAAAAATTAGCCAGGCATAGTGGCTCAAGCCTGCAGTCCCAGCTACTTGGGAGGTTGAGGCACAGGAATCACTTAAACCCAGGAAGTGGAGGTTGCAGTGAGCTGAGATTACACCACTGAACTCCAGCCTGGGCAACAGAATGAGACTCAGTCTCAAAAACAAATACAAACCCACCCACCAAAGTATACCAAGATACTGCTTTTCACTAACCAAACTGGCAAAGACAAAATTTGGTAATAACAACAGCACTGTCCAAGGTAACAGAGAAAAAGGCATTCACATACATCACTGCTGATGAGAATATAAACTGGTGCAATCTCTGTACAGGACAGTTTGGCAGTTACCTATCAGAATGAAAGTGTACAGTGTCTGACCCAGCTATCCTATTTCTAAGTGTTTATCACAGGAAAAGAATTACACATGTGGGAAATTACATATGCAAAGGATATTCATTGCAAAAATATTTGTAAGGGGCAAAAGATCAGAAACAGTCCATCAGTTAAGGGACTGGTTAAATAAATTATACCTAGCCACACAAGAGAATTCTATGCAATTATAACAAGCAGTTCTTTATGTACTACTGAAGATAGGTCTTCAAGATATGGTGTCAAATTTTAAAAGCAAGATGCAAAAAAGTGTACTTGATATCATGTACATAAGAAAAGGGGGGGAGTTTTAGGTAATTCTTTACATATGAACAGAGACTCCCTTGAAAGGAAACAAAAAACTAGCACTACTACTAAGTCAGGGAAGGAAATGCTAGTGGCTGTAAGACAACTGTATACCATTTTCAACTAGATAAATTCAATTTTTAAAAACACAATATAGGCTTGGTGTGGTGGCTCATGCCTATGATCCAAGCACTTTGGGAGGCCAAGGCCAGTGAATCTCTCAAGTCCCGAAGTTTGAGACCAGCCTGGGTGACATGGTGAAACCCCGGTCTCTACAAGAAAATACAAATATTAGCTGGGCATGGTGGTGCATGCCTATGTAGTCCTAGCTACACCATGCATGTGAATATATAATTATCTCAAATTTAAATAAAATCTTTAAGTAGGCCAGGCGTGGTGGCTCACCTGATGTCAAGAGTTTGAGATCAGCCGGGCCAACATATGAAACCCCATCTCTATTAAACATACAAAAATTAGCCAGGCATGATGGCGGGCGCCTGTAATCCCAGCTACTCAGGAGGCTAAGGCAGAAGAATCACTTGAACCTGGGAGGCAGAGGTTGCAGTGAGCCAAGATCGCGCCACTGTACTCTTGCCTGGGCAACAAGAGCAAAATTCCGTCTCAAAAGAAAAAAAAAACAACTTTAAGTTAAAAAAGAGATAATCCACTGTATTTGAGTAACATATGGATCTGAAAGTCAAACAAGTGGTCAAGACTGGAATGCTGTCCTGAGTTCAGAAGAAAGGCCACCTCAGGCTTTGCCACAGGAACCCTAGGATTCCTCCTTGAGAACCCCCATTTCCTCAAACAAGCCCCATTCCTCTTGGGCCCTCTGGCTCATGCACTTCCCTGCCTGGACTGCATTCCTCCTTTCTTCTGGTCCTAGTAAGGCCTTTGAATAGCCACAAAACTTCCCCTTCATCTATGCATCCCTCTTTTTTTTTTTCTTTTGAGAGGGAGTTTCCCTCTTGTCACCCAGGCTGGTGTGCAGTGGTGCAATCTCGGCTCACTGCAACCTCTGCCTCCCGGGTTCAAGAGATTGGCCTGCCTCAGCCTCCTGAGTAGCTGGGATTACAGGCATGAGCAACTATGTCTGGCTAA
>PVKP010014644.1:0-46075 GCA_004027715.1 Plecturocebus donacophilus
TCCCGGGTTCAGCTGTGCCCGCTGCGAAACTCTTAACCAAGAGCGCTTCCAATTGCTGTTTTAGCCGAGCCTGATCACCTGGCTCGCTGTCTCAGAGCCTTTTTTTAGTTGAATGGGCGACTCCCAGGTGTTCCAGTCGCCTGTGGAAAAGGCGCCGGGATCTGTGTGATTTCCCCTGCGGGGACACACTGCACAGGCTGGAACAGCGGCGCTGAGATTCGTAGCGCTTTTTTGCCTGGGTATCTCCTGGGCTGGCTCCCTGATTCAGTCCCCTTTTTAATCCGCCTTCCCGTAGCTCCACTCGCCAGTTCAAAGGGCACACAGACCAGTGGATTTTGTGCGGAGAACCGCCGCGCTGGGGCGCCGGCAAAGCAGCCGCGCCGGCCGAAACAGCCGAGCCGGCCAAACAGCCGCGCCAGCCGAAACAGCCGTGCTGGCGACCCGTGGGGCTGCTCCGCCTGGGGATCTCCTGGTCTGGGGGTAATAAAAATCCGTCTGGAAATGCGGTGTCCACTCACCCTTTGCACCCTCACTGGGAGCTGCAATCCTGAGCTGCTCCTATGCGGCCATCTTCAAATTTTATATTTTTAAATACATATATATGTAAAAATATAAGTATGACAAAAATATTCCTAAAATATTTTATGAATGCTTTGTGAAATATTAAATTGTGTATATATATTTGTGCCATTTATATAGGATCAAGATGGTTCAAAATAAGTGCTTTGATATAGGAATTTAAACTACTTCTTTTAAGATGGCCATTTGAAAATATATACACAGGCATGAGTAGAGATACATACATATAGACACATAATAGATGATCCATATTGGTAGCCTATCCCAAAATATAAACAAAATTAAAATTTTGGAACAGAATAATCTGAAAGATCCAAATATGTATAACTAAAAAAAATTCTAGAACACAGCAGGAAGCTAGAGAAGGCTGCCATAAATATTGCCTGAAAAGGCACAGGTGGGAGTAAATGGACAACCATAACAAACATCAACTATAGCTAACTATATGAAAAAGATGATTGGTTAGTTGGTATAAGGATGTTAGAAATAATTTTACTGGGTGAAATTAAAAATGCTTAAATATGATGATTTTCTAGAAATACAGAGGCACAAAAAAAGCAAATATCTCAATTCCAACAGGCCGACACACTTCAAAGAAATGCTGGAAATTTAGCAAACTTATAAGAGATCATATAATGCCTTTTCACTAGTAAATGATTATGAGTAGAATGGAAATGGTAGAATTCAGCCTAAGCCATAATTTCATTTGTTATATACTGCTACATTGCTGTCAAGGGGTTCTATCTCAAATCTGTTCACTGAGCTAACAAGGAATACAAAGAGAGACGAAATTCCAAGTCTGCAAAATATGAGTTTATTTTCTAGGCCAGGGTTTGGCAAACATTTTTCGCAAAGAAACAGGGATAAGGTTTGGCTCTGTGTCCCCACCCAAATCTCACCTTAAATTGTAATAATCCCCACACGTCAAGTGTGGGACCAGGTGGAGAAAATTAAATCATGGGGCAGTCAACCTCATGTTGTTCTCATGATAATGAGTGAGTTCTCATGAGATCTGATGATTTCATAAGGGGCTTTTCCCCTTTTAGCTGAGCACTTCTCTCTCCTGCTGCGTCAAGAAGTTTATTCTGCCATGATTGTAAGTATCCTGAGGCCTCCTCAGCAATGCAGAACCATGAGTCAATTAAACCTTTTTCTTTAAAAATTACCCAGTTTTAAGTATGTCTTTATTAGGAGAGTGAGAACTGGCTAAAATAACCAGATGTAGATATTTTAGATATTAGGAGCCATATAACATCTGTTATGACTATATATGGCTGTGAATGAAATCGGTCACAGATAATAAGCATCTATGAGTGTGGCTTATGTTTCAATAAAGATGTATACCAAATTAAATGATTGCACCTACTTGACTTTGCAGCAGTAGTTTGTTAACTCCCGATTTCACTATGCAGCTGAAGAAAATACATTATCTAAGGAGAAATTACTAATTATCAAGAATTACATAAGGCCAACCACTGAAAGATATTTTAAAGGATTTCAGTTATTAACTAGACAATGTAGACTGTAGGTACCAAAGGTAATACATTCTCTATAAGATTTGACTGAATTGAACACCTCAGAAACACTCTCATAGAAGATAGAAGTTGAATTCAGTCGTGTGGACACATCTCTTCAACAACTATAAGCACTTGATTTTCCACGTCCCATAAAGATGATCACTAATACATCTCTTGGTGAAGATGTGGCCAAGATGGCCAACTAGAACCAGCTAGTGCATGCTCTCATGGAAAGGATCAGAAGGAGTAAGTAAATATACACCTTCAACTGAAACTTACAGGTACATGCACTGGGACTAACTGAGGAAACAACATGACCCATAAAGAATGGAGAAAAGCAATTCTGCATGACAGCCCACCTGGATAGAAACACAAAACCAGGGCAACCTCCCCCACCCAGGGAAATGGTGAGTGAACGTGCAGCCCTGGGAACCCATGCTTCTTTTGCAGATCTTTGCAAAACTCAGGTCAGAAGATCCCCTCATGAACTCACTCCTCCATGGCATTCAGTCTAACACAGAGAGCAAAGTGGAGTCTTGGCAGAGCAACCACTCAGGTACACATGAGACCCAGGAGTCTTAGATACCCAGGCTCTCTGGGCTCCCTGGCAAAAGCAGCTGCAACCATGGAAAAGTAGAAGGTTAGATCCCCATGTGTACCCCTAGGACAAAGGCTGAATCCAGGTTGGGGTGAGAAGCAACAGTCTGTAGGCCCTGCTTGCATGGTGCCTTGCAGAATAAGACCCACTGGCTTGGCACTCCAACCAGTCACTGATAGCAGCATTGCACCACCATAAGATGGAGCTCCCAGGGAGAGAAGTGGGCCACCATGCTTGTTGTTTGTCTGACTTAGATGTTTGATATGGCTTGGCTGTGTCCCAACCCAAATCTCTTCTTGAATTGTAGTTCTCATAATTCCCACATGTCATGGGAGCGACCCAGTGAGAGGTAACTGAATCATGAGGGTGGTTTCTCCACGCTATTCTTGTGATAGTAAGTTATCACAAGATCTAATGGTTTTATAAGGGGCTTCCCCCTTCACTCTGCTCTCATTCTTCTCCTTCCTGCCACCTTGTGAAGAAGAGCATGTTTGCTTTTCTTCTGCCATGATTTTAAGTTTCCTGAGGCCTCCCCAGCCATGCTGAACTGTGAGAATGGACTAAGACAGTAAGCTGGTACTGCAGAGAGTGGGGTGTTGCTATAAAGATATCCAAAAATATGGAAGCAACTTTGGAACTGTGTAACAGGCAGAGGTTGGAACAGATTGGAATAAGACAGGAAAGTGTGGGAAAGTTTGGAATTTACTAGAGACTCGTTGAATGGTTTTGACCAAAATGCTGATAGTGATATGGACAATGATGTTCGGGCTGAGGTGATATCAGAGGGAGATGAGAAATTTCTTGGAAACTGGAGGAAAGTTGACTCTTGCTATGCGTTAGCAAAGAGACTGGTGGAATTTTGCCCCTGTCCTAGAGATCTGTGGAACTTTGAACTTGAGAGGAATCATTTGTGATATCTAGTGGGAGAAATTCCTAAGTGAAAAGCATTCAAGAAGAAGCAGAGCATAAAAGTTGGGAAAATTTGCAGCCTATGAGGTAGAAAAGGAAAAATCCATCTTCTTTCTTTCTTTTTTTACTCCCTTTCTCTTTTTGTTAATTGATTTTTTGAGACAGAGTCTCACTCTCTCATCTATGCTGGAGTGCCGTGGCACGATCTCAGCTCACTGCAACCTCTGCCTCCTGGATTCAAGTGATTCATGTGCGTCTGCCACACAAGTAGCTGGGATTATATGCATATACCACCACACTCAGCTAATTTTTGTATTTTAGTAGAGACAGGGTTTCACCATGTTGGCCAGGTTGGTCTCAAACTCCTGACCACAGGTGATCTGCCCACCTCAGCCTCCCAAAGTGCTGGGATTATAGGCATGAGCCATCACACCCAGCATAAAAACCCCTTTTCTGAGGAGAAATTTAATTTGACTGCAAAAATTTGCATAAGTAAATTTGCATAAATGTTAATCACCAAGACAGTAGAGAAAATGTTTCCAGGTCATGTCAGAGACCTTCACAGTAGTCCCTCCTATCACAGGCCCAAAGGTCTAGAAGGGAAAAATTGTTTCATAGGCCTAGCCTAGAGCTCTCCTGGTCTGTGCAGCCTTGGGGCATAGCACCCTGCCTCCCAATTGCTTCAGCTCCAGATATGGATAAAAGGGTTCAATGTACAGCTCAGGATGCTACTTCAGAGAGTGCAAGCCCAAGCCATGGCAGCTTACATGTGGTGTTCAGCCTGTGGGTGTACAGAAGTCAAGAAATGAGGTTTGGGAAATCAGCCTAGATTTCAGAGAATTTATGGAAATGCCTGGATGTCTAGGCAGGTGTTTGCTGCAGGGCAGAGCCCTCACAAGAACCTCCGCTAGTGCAATGCAGAAGGGAAATGTGGGGTTGGAGCCCTCACACAGAGTTCCCACTGGGGCATTGCCTAGTGGAGCTATGAGAAGAGGGCCACCATCCTCCAGACCCCAGAATGGTAGATCTACTGACAGCTTGCACCATGTACCTGGAAAAACTGCAGACACTCAATGGTGGCAACCCATGAAAGCAGCTGGGAGGGGGGATGTACCCTGCAAAGCCACAAAGATGGAGTTTCCCAAGGCTATGAGAGCCCACCTCTTCCATCAGCATCACTGAGATATGAGACATGGAGTCAAAGGAGATCATTCTGGAACTTTAAGATTTAATGACTGCCCTATTGGATTTCCAGTTTACATGGAGATGTAGCCCCTTTGTTATCACCAATTTTTCCCATTTGGAACATCTGTATTTACCCAATGTCTGTACCACTATTGACTCTAGAAAGTAACTAACTTGCTTTTGATTTTACCGGCTCACAGGTAAAAGGAACTTGCCTTGTATCAGATGAGATTTTGAACTGATATTTAATTAATTCTGGAATGATTTCAGACTTTGGGGGACTGTTGGAAGAGCATTATTATGTTTTAAAATCCAGAGAAGGAATGATATGCTTTGGCTGTGTCCCCACCCAAATGTCATCTTGAATTATAGGTCTCATAATCCCCATGTGTTGTGGGAGGAACCCAGAGGGAGGTAATTGAATCATGGAGGTGGTTTTTCCCATGCTGTTCTTGTGATAGTAAGTTCTAACTGATCTGATGGTTTTATACAGGGCTTCACCCTTCTCTTGGTTCTCATTTTTCTCCTTTCTGCTGCCCAGTGAAAAAGGACTTGTTTGTTTTCCTTTCTGCCATGATTGTAACTTTCCTGGGCCCTCCATGAAACCAACCATGTTGAACTATAAGAATTGACTAGTACACTGTTCCAACCTTTAGGCTTTGGAGAGCCCAACCAACCAGGGACTTAAGTGGTTTTCCAGTACAGCATAGATGCTCTATGAAAATGTAAACAGGCTGCTTTCTTAAGTGGGTCCTCAATCCCATTCCTCTTCACTGGGGGGTGTCTCCAGCCACCTCTTACAGGTGCATTGGCAGGTAACAGGCCTGTACCTCCCTGGGATGGAGCCCCCAGAAGGAGGGGCAGGCTGCCGTCTTTTCTGTTTTGCAGACTTCACTGTTGATACCTTCAGGTACTGGAAATCCACAGTGAAAAAGGGGCTGAAGGGGCATACCACAGCAGCCTATGAAAAGTGGCCAGACTGTTATGTAGGTGCCTGTTCCCATATATCCTCACTAGGCAGTTCATCCAGGTCTGGGCCTCCAGTCACCCTTCACCAGAGCTATCAAGCCAGAAGCAGCTCTGTAACTCCCTGGACAGAGCCTCTAGGGGCAACTGAAAAACCTCTCTCCCACTATGTTTTCAGTGGAACTGTCCTGGCTCCCCCAAGACTAATGAAGGAGCAGAGACCCTAAGTGCTTTATTTACACTTCCAGAAATCTGCAGTTGACCCAAGGAGAAAAGACCAGTCCATACCTGCCTTTTGTCATCAGACAGGAACCCCTGGCTTGGATCCATATCACAGACCCTCCACCCTGGGCTGATTGCATTGAGTGACTTGGCCTGCATTTCTCTGGAGTGCAGCCCCCAGAAGACAAGCAAAAGACTCTTGGCCACAACCACTACTAAGGTCCCTTCCTCCACTGCCTCCAAGTTAGTGAAGGAAGAGCAATCCTGAGATTGCATCAGGGTTACATTGGGCAGACAAGGTGTGCCAAGCTGTGATCTATGGCCATTACTCAAGGGAGAAGGAACCCGTACTTTCAGAACATTGAGAGAGAACACGGTTGCAACTATGAGGTAACATAGGTGAGCCACACAACCAAGCAAAAGTCTACCAACAGATCAACATGCCTTAAGTGCCACCTACAAGATCACATTCCCCAGAGCTTCAAAACCAAAAATGCCTCACTAATATACTCCACTTTGACACAAAAGACAAGAATTCAATTTAAAGACCTTGCACAAAGCTACATCCCTATGAAAACATCCAGAAAAGAAGTCTACACTTCACACCCACATGCAGAGAAAAGAAAAAAAAAATGCACGAACTCTGTAACTCAAATGGCAAGAACGTTATATGTACTCCAAACCACTGCACCAGTTCTCCAACAAGAGTTCTTGCCCAGGCTGAGCTGGCTCAAATGACAGAAATAGAATTCAGAATATGGATAGAAATGAAGATGAGATTCAGGAGAACAGCAAAATCCAATCCAAGGAAACTAAGAATCACAATGAGATAATGGAGGAACTGAAGGAAAATAGCTGGTATGAAAAGAACTTAACAGGTCTGACAGAGCTGAATAACACAATAAAAAATGTTCACAATGCAATCACAAGTATTAACAGCAGAATAGACCAATCGGAGGAAAGAATCTTAGAACTTGAATACTGGATCTCTGAAATATAACTGTCACACGAAAAGAATTTAAAAAATAAAAATAAAAACCCAAACCTCCTGAGAAGTAGGGTTTCTGTAAAGTAAGAAAATCTTCAAATCACTGGCATCCCCAAAAGGGAAGGAGAGTGTATTGTTAGTCTGTTCTCATACTGCTAATAAAGACATAGCCAAGATTTGGATTTACAAAGGAAAGAGGTTTAATTGGCTACAGTTCCACATGGCTCTGAAGGCCTCGCAATCATGCTGGAAGGTAAATGAGGAGCAGTCATGTCTTACATGGCATCAGGCAGCAGCTCATGCAGGAACTCCCATTATAAAACTATCAGATCTTGCGAGATTTATTTACTTCCACAAGAACAGTATGGGAGATACTGTCCCATGATGTAATTATCTTTACCTGGCCCTGCAGTTGGCAAATGGGGATTATTACAATTCAAGGTGAAATTTAGGTGGGGACACAGCCAAACCATATCAGAGAGAAAGAAAAAACTTAGAAAGTATATTGCAGGATGTTGTCCATGAAACTTCCCCAACCTTGCTAGAAAGGGCAACAGTCAAATTCAGGAAATACAGAGAACTCCTGCAAGATTCTACAAAAAAAAAAAGATAATCCCTATGACACATAATTATCAGATTTTCCAAAGTCAAAATGAAAACAGAAAGTTAAAAGCAAGTAGAGAGAAAGGGCAGGTAACTTACAAAGAAAACTCCATCAGGCTAACAGAGGACCTCTCAGCTGAAACCCTACAAGCCAAAAGAGATTGTGGGCCTATATTCAACATTCTTAAAGAAAAAAAAATCTGCAACCAAGAATTTCATATCCAGCCAAACTAAGCTTCCTAAGCAAAGGAGACAGAATATTTTTCAGTTAAACAAATGTTGAAGGAGTTTATTACCAACAGACCAGCCTTATAAACACTTAAATACACATACCAGTGACACTATCAAGCAACCACACAAAGAAGCCAGCATAATAACCAGCTAACAACACAATGACAGAATCAACTCTACACATATTGATGTTAATCTTGAATGTAAAATTTACATTCAATTTAAGTGGGACTAAATGCACCACATAAAAGGCACAGGTTAGTAATCTAAATAAAAACACAAGACCCAATGGTATGCTGTCTTCTAGAGATGCATTTTGTACATAATGACACCCATAGACTCAAAATAGAGATGGAGTAAAATCTGCCAAGCAAATAGAAAACAGAAAAAAATCACGGGTTGTAATCCTAATTTTAGACAAAACTGACTTTGAACCAATAAAGATTTTAAAAGACAAATAAGGGCATTATATAATGGTAAGAGTTTAATTCAACAAGAAGAACTAAGTATCCTAAATATATATGTACCCAGTGCAGGAGCACCCAGACTCAAGCAAGTTCTTAAAGACCTATGTCTACAAAAGAGACATAGATTTCCATACAGTAATAGTAAGAGACTTCAGCACCTCACTACACAGTATTAGACGATCATCGAGGCAGAAAATTAACAAAAATATTTGGGACCTAAACTCGACACTTGACCAAATGGATATAATAGACCTCTACATAACTCTCCATCCAAAAACAGCAGAATATACACTCTTATCACCACATGGAACATGCACTAAAATTGAGCACATAATTGATCATAAAACAATCTTCAGCAAATGCAAAAGAACCAGAATCATACCAAGCACACTCTCAGTCCACAGCACAACAAAAATAGAAGTAAATACTAAGAAAATAGCTCAAAACCATCAATTACATGGAAATTACACAATGTGCTCCTAAATAACTTTTGAGTAAATAATGAAATTATGGTAGAAATCAAGAGGTTCTTTGAAACTAATGAGAACAAAGATACAACATACCAGAATCTCTCGTCTCCCATGACACGAGTTTACCTATATAATCATCCTTCACATATACCCCTGAACCTAAAATAAAAGTTATAAAAATAAATGTTTATTGGTGTATACATTATTTATATATATAAAATCTTTATTTTTATATATGTAGTAATAAGATATTTTTACATATTTTTATATATCTTTTTTATATATCTTTTATGTCCATTAAAGTTTGATTCATGCCTTACAGGAACTAATTTTGATGGCACATATCAAGGACCCATTGTGTTTTAGAGCCCACACTTAGATCCATTTCTCAAAGCTTACATTCATTTCCTCATAAAGCAAAATCTGACAGAAGTGGAAGGAGAAATAGGTAAGTCAAAAATAACAGAGACTCTAATATCCTACTGAAAAATAGAATAACTGGAGACAACACAAATGAAATAAAAGACTGCAATAACACTAGGAACCAACTAAATCTAACAGATATATATGAAATACCCACCTAACAACAATAGATTATACATTATTCTCAAATTCACATAGAACATACTCCAGGTTGTACAATGTGCTGGGCCATAAGGTAAACATTAATAATTTTAAAGAAACAGAGGTAGTACATATGTTCTCTGACTACAGTGGAGTACAATTGTGAATCAATAATAAGGAAACAGTAAGGTAATTCACAAATACATTAAAATTAAATAATATATTATAAAGCAACTAAGATACCAATGAAGAAATCAAAAGACACATCAGAAAATACTTAGAAATAAATGAAAATTAAGACATAATGTAACAAAAATTATAAGATGAAGCTAAACAGTGCTTAGGGGAAAATGTATTGCTGTATGTCTATATTGACAAAGAAGAAAGTTCTTAAATCAATAGTCAGACTTATACCTTCGTATACTAAAAAAGCCCAGAATAATTAATAGAAAGGAAATGATACAAGTAGAGTAAAAATAATGAAATTTAAAATAGGTAAACAATAGAGAAAAACAATCAACATACATCTGTATTCTTTGAAATGATCAACAAAATGTACAAACCTTCAGCTAGATTGTTAAGGAAAAGAAAGGACTGAACCAGGATTAGAAATTAAAGAGGAGGCATTGCTATTTCATTTATGGAAATAAAAAATATGATAAAATATGGAAAATTACACACAAATTAGATACATGAAATGAACAATTTCTTAGACAGACACGATCTACTGAAGTTGACTCAAGAAGAAATAGATAATTGGAATAGACCTGTAACAGATGGATAAGCTGCAGCAGTCATTAATAAACTACCCACAGAGAAAAAACACTTAAGAAAGTCCAGAATAAGAAAATCCATAGAAACAGAAAGTATTTGCTTAGGCTGAGGTGATGATGATGATGTGGCTAATAGAAAGTTAATAGCTAAAGAGTGCAGGGTTTCTTTCTGAGGTGATAGAAATTTCTCCAATAGTGATTCAATGATGGTTGCACATATCTGAATGTACCAAAAATAATTAGTTTCAACTCTTTAAATGGGTTAATTATATACAATGTGAATTATATATCAATAAATTTGTATAAAAATATAAAAGAAACTATTGCCTGCAAGTAGTTGAAGAAAGAAGTTGACACATTTCAAAAATAACAAATGTTATTAAACATGTGAAATTGATGAATGAGAAAATATACAAGTTCCATAGACTCTCCCTTAAAGATCTACCAGTCCCTAATGTGTATTACTATTATGGTGATATTGCTTATGTTAACAAAACCAGTAATATATGCTTATAAAATTCTTATTTTACTTAAAGATGAATTATTTAAATAACTTTTAATTGTCTTAGTATTTAGACCTACTCCTAGACAGAAATAAAGATTTTCAAGTATTCACAATCCTCTAAAACCATTACTTATATTTATTATTTACACTCTTACATAACCCTCAGCAGCACAATATTATTTTCCTTGTACAACTGATTAGATATTTGTAATTAAAATGCCTGTCTCTTTTAGTCAGCATGTTTCTAAAATTTGACAACCAATGAAATTGCATAGTAAATGCCAGAAACTGAAAGCTCTAGCAAGTTGTAAGACATTTTCCAGAATCACAATAAACTTTTTCTGGATATGCTCTTATGTAAGGAATTCCTTGATGATATGTACATTTGAACTTCAGCTAATATTTCTATTCTCTCTGAGTTGGGGCAGTTATTTGGATTCCCTTACTCTTATGTTTCTTATTTATACACTTAATATTGTTTTTGGCCTTCCTATGTTATATTTTAAAGATTTATTCATTCATTGTTGTGAGTGAATTAATGAAGAGATAAGGTGAGCTTGTGAATATTTGTATCTTGTATGCACTCTCAGCACCTCTCTCTTCCTAGTTTGGTGAAAGAATTAATAACTGTTGAAAAAATAAGCCTGCAAATGAAAAATGGAAACAGCAACAGTCAAGGAGGACAAAATTTTTATGAGTAGACGTTCCTTGGGCTCTAGGACTGTTAGTGCAGAGTCTAGACTGAGATGGAATCTGTGTGAAGAGTTACATCTCCAGTTAGCAATGAATCCCAGTAAGGTCATTAAAGGACTTTGTCTATTTCTTTGTGTTTATTTAATAAAAATCCTCTTCGTTGGATACTTCCTGCCCATTAATGAAGAGATAAGGTGGGCTTGTGAATATTTATGTCTTGTATGTACTCTGGGCAATGTGCCTTCATTATCTAAAAAGGACCCAAAGCTATTAACTTATACCATTATTCAGCATATGGTTTTGTATGAGACAGAAGAGACTACCATCAGCATTTCCCTGTTTGAACATAAAATATTAATTCCATTTTCTTTACAGAAAATTAAAAGTGAATTTCAAATATAAATTTATGAAAATGGTTAGTCTTTGTGAAATATAATCTGTGTTGCCAAAAGGAAAATCCAGACATTATATCCAAAATGTATCTTTCTCAGTTCTGGCTCTCTCAAATACCTACACACTTATCAAAATCAGTGATAATCAATCTGCTTTAAAGACTATTTTTGTGAAATTTCTGAAATATGAAGACAAATATGGTTAACACAACTTAAAACTAAAAGCTGTCTATTTCAGAATGAGATAAAATATGTATGCAAAATGTAAAAAGTTTGGCACTCCTGGATAAATTATGTTATTGTCCCTTAGAGAAATTATGATACTGATGTGGTCAGCCATTTCAGTGAAAGAAAATGTCAAACTGAAATTACCAAATATTCAAGACAGTTCTCTGAAATCCAAATTATATTATAGATTATCAATGTCAAATAGAGCACTATTTCTAGAATTAGTCTGTGAAAATGTCTTCATTTAAATTTTTAAAGCCAGATATAAGTATTTCAAAGTAAAGTTAAAATTCATTTGAGGAGTACTAGTGTGATCCCAAAATAAAAAATGGCAAACAGACCAGATCTAATTTAGAAGGAGGCAAAGCTGGCCAGGCACTGTGGTTTATGCCTGTAATCCCAGCACTTTGGGAGACCAAGGTGGGAGGATCACCTGAGGTCAGGAGTTTGAGACCTGTCTGGCCAACATGGTGAAACCTGGTCTCTACTAAAAATACAAAAAATTAGATGGGCGTGGTGGTGCATGACTGTAGTCCCAGCTACTTGGGAGGCTGAGGCAAGAGAATCACTGGAACCTGGGAGGCAGAGGTTGCAATCAGCTGAGATTGTACCACTACACTCCAGCCTGGGCAGCAAAGTGAGGCTCTGTCTCAAAAACAACAACAACAACACAACAACAGAAAGAAGCAGAGCTGACTCAATAGCAGAGGAAGTTTTACAAGCTACTTAATGGAATATTTGAAGGAGTAAATTACTTAAAAATTCAAATAAAGAGAAAGATAATTAGAACTATTGAGTTGCCTCTGTAAAAGAAACCTGGAATAGTCTTACTTTTGTTGATGTATTTTAGTATATCAATATTTAGTTATCATCTGAAAAGAGATTGGCATCTCTATTCTACAAGGAATCTTTGTTTCAATTCTGCTCTTATAATTTCTAGATTATGAATTTTTTCTCTGAATAGATACAAATCTGTGTTTTTCTTCTCCATAAAATAAAATAAAAAAATAATTTGCTTGTAAAAAATGTAACATGACTACCAAATTGACTCAGAAGTCATACAGCAGTGTTGAGGGACTACAATAAAATGAATGTATCTGTTACAAGTAATATTTTTTCCTAAAGTCTAAGACTAAATAGCTTCTTCACATTACAGTGGTGTGTTGTAATTACGAAGCTCAAAGAAACTGTAAATTGGCATAGCTACTATGAAAAACAGTACAGAAGTTCCTCACAAACTAAAAATAGAACTAACTTATGATCCAGGCAATCTCACTGCCCAGTGCCAAAATAAGGAAATCTATATATTGAAAAGATATCTGCACTCTATGTTTATTGCAACACTATTCACAGTAATAAAGATGTTAAAGTAACCTAGGTGTTCATCAATAGATAAATGGATAAAGAAAGTGTGGCACAGATACACAATGGAATACTATTTAGCCATAAAAAATAAAATTCTGTCATTTTTAGCAACATTGATGGATCTGAAGGACATTATTTTAAATGAAATAAGCCAGGCACAGAAAGAAAAAAATATTGCATGTTTTCACTCATATGCAGTAGCTACAAATTTTTCATGAAGCTAGAGAGTAGAATAGTGGTTATAAGAAATGAGGGGGTTTAAAGAGAGGTTGGTTAATGGGCACAACAAGGAAGTCAAATAGAAGAAATATGTTCCAGTGTTCCATAGCACAGTAGGGTGACTATAGGTAACAATAATTTATTGTATATTTCAAAATAACTATTACAAAAGATTTAGAATGCTTCCAGCACACACAAAAAAATAATAAACATTTGAGGTGATGAATATCTGAATTATCCTGATTTTATTATTACACATTGTATGCATGTAAAAATATTCCATGTAATCCATAAATATGTACAAATATTATATATCAATAAACATAATTTTAAAATGACAGTACAGCAGCATTAGCAGCATTATAAAAGAATGTCTTGAGTTGTGAAAATTTAAATATGGAGCTATAAAAATCACCTATAGTAAATTCAAATCTAAATAAAATAATAGTGGACTGATCATTGAAGTCTGGATTTACAAGAGTTTTACACTTTGCCTTCCAAACAGGAAATTTTTGAATATGCCTTAAAATTGTCCTTCCCAGTTACTTTTTTTATTTTAAATCATTGAGTATAGGCTAGAGAAATTTGACCTTCATGACTTTTTAATTTGGTTTCTAAATTCCTAATGGAGCCTTCATTGGTCATGAGATAAAATCTCAGAACTTAGAATTATCTTCATTAATAATATAGAACTTCTAGAATAAGGACTAAAATAAATTTACTTAAATATAATTTTTGTAGAAACTCATAATTTTTTACATAGTTCAGCTTGTAATCTTTATAAAGCCACTTTCAAAATTATGAACTAAGTGTACAATTTTTATTTTTTAAAAAAGCAAAAGTAACCTGGACTTTTTCTTAATTTTTTTTTTGTCTGAAGACTGAAAGAACAAACTCAACAAAGCAAGCAGAGAATCTAGTGTTTGCATGAGGGTAGACATAGAAAAGGCAAAGTGGCCTTTGGTACTTACGATTAAATCTGTGTGACAATGTTAGTGACGGGGAATTTAATGAGGGAGGGTAGGGTAGCTCTCTTCCAATTAATGGCATAATTTGTGAAGCAGCAAGTGCCTTTTCCAGTGAATTAATATCACTGCTCCAACTAGTCAATTAAGAAAAATTACAACTACTTTTTTCACATATATTTTAAGGGAGAAAAACAGTATGCTTCTATTATTTTCAATAGGTCTCAGATGAAGAAAAACTAAGTATGTTCCACCAAAATGTCAAGGAAGTAGAAGACTGCTATATTAATTTGTAGGTAGAAAAATGGGGAGGCCCACACAAGAAAATCTCAATATAAAAAATCTCAAAAGAAATAATTTGCACAGTTGAAGAATTTTAACACTGTTTTGCAGTCAATAAATATTAGCAAATGTCTTATATTTATGCTAAAAAAAAAAGGCACAGTTTATCCCTTAGCAATTACTAAAAAAGGGCACAAAATCTTAAATGACTGTAAAATAAAAAAATATGTAAGTTCAACCACAACAAAAAAAAACGTAAACCTTGTTAAATTTTCTGCTAATTTCATTGATCTTAACAGTTTTACTTCTTCACACCCCTCGAAGTATTCCCTTCTGGTTCCTAACCAGGAACCTGGGTCCTGCCTGAGGTTGCCAACAATAGCTTTCCAACAATAGCTAAGAGAGGTTTGGAATGAGGCATTTGTATTCTAGAACATAGATGTTGTCTCCATCCCATGGGATTTATCTTTTCAACTTTCTTTGTCCTCACAGGCTTTGCTTCTAGGGAAAAATTTCAAGGTAGAAGACCTTAGAAGAGCCCACACACCATAAGAGCAGCCATGATATTTACTCATTGCTCAAGGCCAGCCATTTCCACAAGGATATACGTAAATCACAGAATAACCCATTGGTAGCCTACCCCTCTCCCCCATATGTCTTGCACTGCTTCTTCTAGCTCCATTTTACTGAAATACTTCCAAAATTATCATATATGCAGAATTAAATATTTCCACTTGCTGGAATTTCAGTTTCTCAAGTGATTCATGAAATGAGCCAAAATGATTATCTGAGTTTTCTTGCTGCAGTAGAGTTAGGATTAAATTTACGGTCACAAGCATTAAACACAGCCTAGAATCAAATACTGTTTTTGTTGGTGACAATCCATACAATATTTTACAAGTAACTTGATTCTTTCAATTTCCTTATCTATAGAGTGAGCATAATAACATTACCTACTTCACACAAATATCACAAGGATTTAACTATGTATGGAAAATACTTGGTACATTTCCAAGCATACATGCCAGTGAATGGTATTATCATTAGGACTATCACCATCATCTTCATCATTAGAATCATCATCACTTCCTAAAAAGTGTGGGGATGAAGTAAAAAAATAAATATAACCTGGTGTCTAGCACATCAAATGTGCCAATAAATGATTTAGCATATTGGGAGGAAAGAGCTGGTGAGAGTGGTTCTATCATTTCTCTGTGCAAGTTTGATTCTTGTCTCCAGCACTGGGCATATAAAGGCTTAGCATAGTTTAGTGTATATATACATGAATCTTGTTATAATATTTAATAATTGAATATGCTATTTCTTAACTAACTGTAAGCACCATATTATACATATCTTTTGCAATCAGCAGGGAACAGTGGGAAAACAGAATAACATTTGTGTTGCCTATGTGCTCAGTCCTGCCCTGGGTTATTTACTTATATTAGTCCCCCTCAACCCTTTCCTGAGAGGGATAGTATCATCTACATTTGACAGAAAAGAATGCTGAGGGTCAATAACACATTCAAAGCCAAAGCTAGAACTAAGTATACAAATATTCACATTCAGGGCAGTGTGACTGCACACCACATAATACCTCCCCTCTCCCAGTAAAGTCCTTGATATGAATTAACTAATGAATTAATTTTTTATTTGAACTCGCTAGACTAAAATTAGCTCTAAAATAAAAAAGATAACTCTTTATCACATACTAATAATTTATCACATACCTAGTGTTGAGACACAGGAATCTGATAGCAATTTGATTGATTGTTTGATGGTGACATTGAAAAAGTAGAATGGAACTTCAAAATCTGTTTCACATATTAAGGATGATGACACCATACACATACCAAAAGAGTAGCAAAAGGATTTAATGCTCACAAATGAAGTTTTCCGGGGAAAGCAAGGCAAGGTTCCCAAGCTGGTCGGCAAATGACTTCAGAGATCAGGGAAAACATTAAAAAAAAAAAACTGGCTTTTTTTTTTTACCTGCACCAAAGGTAAAAGCTCTCTAGCTTTCATATGTGCTTGCTCAGATATGGAGCAAAAGGAGAAGAGAAACAGATAATGCTGAAAGCTGTCATCAGTACAAATAAACAACAACAACAAAAATGGAGTAATATTTATTGTTGTTTAATTAAAAATAATATTGCTCCAAATAGATTATGGAAAGATAAAACAAGAAACAGTTATAATAAATTTAAAATGGATATGAAGGAAAAGTACAGTTGATCTTGAACAACGAATATTTAAGAATGCCAACTCCCATGCAGTCAAAAATCCTCTTACATACTCCCCAAAACTTAAATATACTAATAGTCTATTGCTGATTAGAGACTTACCAATAATATAAACAGTGGATTAATATATATTTTGCATGTTATATGCATTATATACTTTACAGAAAAAGTAAGCTAGATAAAATGTTATTAAGAGAACTGTAAGGAAGAAAAAATATAATAATTCATTAAGTGGAAGTGGCTCATCATAAAATTCTTCATCCTCATCACCTTAACATTGAATAGGCTAATGAAGAGGAGAAAGAAGAGGGTTGGTCTTACTGTTTCAGTGTTGGCAGAGGCAGAAGAGGTGAGAGAGGTGTAAGAGAAGGCAGAAGAGACAAGCACACTCAGTGTACCTTTATAGAAATACATATTAATTTCTTTTGGACTGTTTTGTTTTTTATTTCTCTAAAAATTATTCTATAAGACTCCAACACCATTTACTTCCACCATTTGCTTTAGTTTCAGTGCCTATGTCAGAGATGAGTCCATGTCATAAAAGAAGTCAAAAGTAGTCTAAATAATCTGAATTTTTGTCAATTGTCTAATGTCAACTTGTTTCTGACACTGCTTGTTCTATGTTTTATTCCTCATTCTCTGGTACCAGTTCAGAAGCACTCATCTCCATTAAGTTACCTTCTGTTAATTCCTCTGGTGTTATGGCTATAAGGTATTAACTTTCTCCAAGGTCCCTATCTTGAAAGCCTTTCTTCCTTGACATTTTTTGCCACATTCACAATTGCTTTCATTATTTCCTTGATTAGCTCTGTCATAAAATTTATGAAGCCACACACAACATCTGTATTTAGTTTTCTCCTGTAAAATTTATTGTTTCAGGCTCAGGGGCTTTCATGACTTTTTCTATAACAATGATTCCATCTTCAAAGAGGCAATTCTTCTAGACTTTCATGATGTTCTGTCTGTCAGAGTTATCTTCCATAGCATTGACAATCTTTTCCATGGAGTGCCATGTGTAGTGAGCCTAAAGGTTCTTATAATCTCTTGATCCAGAGATGGAATTAGAGATATTGTGCTTGAGAGGTAATGGGCCTCCTTGACACCTTCAGTGTGGAACACATAGGGTTCTGGGTGGCCATGGGAGTTGTCCAATAACAAAAGGATGTTAAAAGGTAGCCCCTTACTGGCAAGGTCCTTCCTGACTTCAGGGACAAAGAAGCAATGAAACCAATGCAGAAAAAGTGTTCGCATTGTCTAGGTCTTAACGGACAACCAAAAGACTGGTGGCTGGTATTTATCTTTTCCCTTCATGGCTCAGGGGTTAGAAGCTTTATGGATAGGGCCAGTCTTGATCATAAAGCTGATGCATTTGCACAAAACAGTAAAATTAGCCTATTCTTTTCTGCCTTAAATCCTAGTGCCCACTCCTCTTTCTAACTACTAAACATTTTTTGTGGCATCTGCTCCCTTTCATCTGCTTTAAAAACTTGTTCAAGAGATATACTTTCTTCTCAATGATTTTCTAAATGTTGTCTGGGAACTTTGCTGCCTCTTGGTTGGCAGAAGCTGCTTCTATTATGTTGACATGTTTTTTAGGCCAAACCTCTTTCTAAAATTATAAAACCATACCTTGCTGGCATTAAATTCACCTTCACTTGTTTTAAGTTGTCATATAATGACTTCACTTTTTCTTGAATCATACTAGAGTCTGTAGGTGTATCTTTCTTAGAGCAATCAATCATGCACCTACATAAAAGCTGCATTTTTGATATGTGATAAAAAAAAGTATTTTGCAAAAAGTACATTTTGTTGCCTGCTGGTATAGCTGCATCAACAGCTCCATTAACTTCCTAACTTTATTTTATTTTTCTACTTTAGTCCTTATATCAGATTTGTTTATAACAAAATAGCAACTGCAGCTATGGACCTCAATCTATGATACATATCAAGCAATTCAATTTTCTTCTTCTAAAGCTATGACTTTGCACTTCCAGAATCTCTAGGGGCACTTCATGTGGGTTCCATGTTGCTATTCAAGGTTTATGGCATTGCACTCAACATGATTTAAAAAAATACATGAGAACTACAATAGATAACTTCTTACTGTGAATCACAATTTACTGTAGAGATGGACTCTTCCTGTGGAGTTTAGTATTACACAGCATTTTAAGTGGCTACTCAGCAGATACACCTGGCCTTCCTGTTGGCTTGCTAGGCCTCTCTCTTCCATCAGAATGCTGCCCTGACTGCAGGGTTTCTAGAAGAGAATGGCATTGAGGTGAGGCCACAGTAGGGGTACAGTGCCCATTGCCATGCCAAACTGCTGTGGCTAAGCCTGATTATCATATTTGTCCTTCATCAGTAGCAACAGTAGGTAGCTATCAAATTATTAGTAATACAGTATGTACTATAGTTAATTTTATGTAGTTATGATTTAATACTAAGTCTTTATGTTTGTTTACATTTCTTTCCAATATGAATAGCACCAAGTATGATCTTGAAGTGTGTGTGTGTAAATTTTTGATGAATTATAACTTTTGTAATAGATTTGTGTGTACTTATGGTAATAAATGACACAATCAACTAATATCTACATATTTTCTAGGCATTCATGGCATAACTATTTTCTCTTACTTTTTTGTTATTTCTAGGCTATTCAGTTTGTGAGTTTTTAATAATCATTGCAATCATCCCCAATTTTCCCATTATATTTATTGAAAAATACTCTCTAGAGGTAGACCATTGCAGTTTAAGCTTGTGTTGTTTAGTGTACAGTACATATTACTACAGCATCCATATGGTATTCATCTGAAGAAGAAGAAAGAAAATCATCTGTACCAGAATATACACTCAGCTGATAATATAAACCTGCACCTGGATGTATTGTGAGAAAAATTATGTAGCTAGAAACATTGCATTCCAATGCAGTTAAAGCCTAAATGCATAAAAGATGATAAGTTGATATTATAATAAAAGAGTGAAAATTCCAAGCATTTCTGTGTAAATTTGTATCTTACCACCACCAAAATCACTCTATTGCTTGACACTAATTGGTCAAAAAGAAAAGCATTGAGTGACTAGTCTTTAAATTTGAAGATTAAAATTATGTTAACAAACATGAAACTTTAAGACTTCTCATTAATTTTGATTTTCTGTTTGCTTAAAGAGCATATTATGAGATGAATAAAATTAAGAGCTTATAGATAAGGGCTAGAATCTTTGGAAATATTGTCTTCTCATTTAATGCATTTTAAAACATAATGAGGAAGATAAAATCATGCAGATATTTATGTCCTACTACAGAGGTAATTAAATAGATTATAAATATAGCAAGGCGTATTTGTGTTTTTAGTATATATGGAAACTCATCAATTCCTAACTTGTGCTTGTTAAAGTCAAAGTATTTTCTTCTAATAATTGAGAAGTAAAATCATATATATTTATGGTGTACAACATGATGTTTTTATATGTGTATATATTCTGGAATAGTTAAATAAAGCTATTTAACATATACATTACCTTGCATATTATTTTTTGTGGTAAAAACACAAAAGTCTACTCTCAAAAATTGTAAAGTATACAATATATTGTTAATTATAGTCAGTATTATATAGATCTCTTGAACTTATTCCTCATCTAAATAAAATTTGGTTTCCTGTTAATACATTTATAACACTGTATTAACTATAGTTATAACAGAGGCATATACATATGAAATACAGTTATAATAGAGGTATGCCAAAAATACTAGAAGCTAAGAAATTTTACTGGGCAGGAGCTAATGTATAAAATGCAAAGGAAAAAATTATACAGAAAAATATGTCAAAAATATAAATGTGGAAAACCATGGAAACTTCAAAAAAGTACATACTAATTTGGGATGGCTTAATATACAGGGCTTCTGTAATGTATGATTCAAATGATATAAAGTGCAAAAATATGCACAACTAATTTATGGTTTAAGAAGTTGGGAGGGCAGGGAGCGGTGGCTCACACCTGTAATCTCAGCATTTTGGGAGGCCAAGGCTGGCGGATAATGAGGTCAGGAGATTGAGACCATCCTGGCCAACAAGGTGAAACTCCGTCTCTACTAAAATACAAAAAATTAGCCAGGCATGGTGGTGTGTGCCTATAGTCCCGGCTACTTGGGAGGCTGAGGCGGGGGGATAGCTTGAACACAGGAAGCGGAGGATGCAGTGAGATTGTGCCACTGCACTCCAGCTTAGTGACAGAGCAAGATTCCATCTCAAAAAAAAAAAAAAAAAAAAAAAAGAAGGAAACACCTTTGGAAATGCAGTAACTAAGAGAGTACTCAGAGGGACTTTTGGAAAGGCTGGTAGCGCTCTATTTCCTGATCTGGGTGCTGCTTACATGGTTTTATTCATGTGGAAAATGTTTTTGTATTGTAAAAAGATAATGCATTATCTACTTTATTGCAAAGTGCTTTATAATTGAAATATGAACACTAAATACATTTTTAGATATTAGAATACTCTTTCTGCTAAGCATGTCCAATAGGAGAATACAAGTGTGTTGAATTCATGCATGGCTTTTTGGGTTCATTTTATAGCTAACTGTTAAATTAAGGATTAGACTGCTACATTAAAAATAGAAATTACACTAATCTGATACTAAAAGTAAAAAAGAGAATATTAAAATACTATGAATGCAATGTAAATATAAATAAATTAGAAAATTTAAAACCATAGTTTATAGTTATTGGTGTTTACCATCAGTTTTATCCATTTCGGTCTCATTAGTGAGCTTAAATATTCTTCCCCAGTTTCTTCTTATTGAGAAATATGCCTCTTATTGTTCACTTATTTGTGCCTTTACATTTGTTTACCCCTCTTTCCAGCATGCACTTACTCAAATTTTTTATCTTAATAAATTCTTTCTTTAAAGATTACATTGAAATGATACCTTCTCTGGGAAAAGTTATCTCTTGTGTATAGGTAGAGTAAAGTGGAAATTCCAATACCCCTTATCAGGTGTCTATCAGTAGAACAATTATATACTCAGGCTTAGGAGAGATGCTGACTGGACTGTAACATCATTCTCACTACTTCCCAATTTTGTGGTACTGATGATTCACTTAACCATGTGATGCCTTAGTTTCCTCACCAATAAAATGAGTACAATATATAATCATCTTATTTGAATTGCTTTAAAGGTTAAATAAATTAAAACAGAAATTCATAGGATGGTATCGGGCACACATTAAGTGTTCAATAAATCTTAACCATTATTTTTGAAGATAGTTTTTTTATGTTCCATAATTTGGCCACTGTCACATTCCCTAAGATTTCCAATTTTGTCTTTATCATATCCTATAGGCTTCATATGTTGAACATCTAGCATACATTTGATGCTCCATGCTGTTTCATGATATGAAAAGAATCTTGTAATTAGTCATGTCTATGTTGAATTGTAGATATGCTGTAATGATTATGAGTCATTCTACATAAAATATTAACAAATCTTCCTGTTCAGCATAATTTTCATAGCATTTGTGTTTCTAAATATTCTTATTGTTATATCAAACAGTCAAATATTCATTTTTCTGGAGCTCTGCTGGCAGTCTGTGGGCTAACTTCTGTGTGTATATCTCAAATAATGAGATATACAAAGAAAATGAAAAAAGAAGAAAACCTTCCAAACACCAAGCAAATAATAGTTCTAGAATGAGATGTCACTGGTCTGAGAGGTTTAGACTAAATTCTTGATTTTTCTTTAGGTTTCACTTACCTTTATTTTCTCCCTACTTGGCCAAGCAGAGGTTTCAAATATATAATACTTGTCAATATTTATACCAGAATTCCATGATTACAGACCAGGACTGGGCCTAGCGGCTCACGCCTGTAATCCCAGCACTGTGGGAGACTGAAGGCGGAGGATCACTTGAGGTCAGGAGTTCCAGATCAGTAGGGGCAACACAGTGAAATCCCATCTCTACTAAAAATACAAAAATAACCAAACCTGGTAGCACACACCTGTAATCTCAAATACCCAAGAGGCTGAGGAAGGAGAACCACTTGAACCCGGGAGGCAGAGATTGCAGTAAGCCGAGACCGTGCTATTGCACTCCAGCCTGGGCCAACAGAGAGAGGCTTTATCTCAAAACAAAACAAAAAAGTTCAGACCTATTCAGGATTGAGTAAGAAACTGCACTTTCAAGAGCAAAAGATGGTGGGCTTGTGATGTTGATTATAAGAACTAAACAATGTATTAGATACTGAAAATCAGAAGAAGAAAGGGAAATAGGTCTTTCCTCTCTGGCTTTGCCTTCTTATTATTATTGGCATCATTCTTCTCTCTGTGTGTGCCAACTATTTTTTGATTTAATCCACGTGGCTGGAAGTGATCACTCATAGGTCTTATTTGCAACTCCTTCATTTACAATAGAGTTGGGATTTCTTAATTCAATTTTAAGCTCCCAAATGAGGGGTGTTTATTGGCATAGACTACTTAGGTTTTAAGCTAAGCCAGTCAGCTATGGCCAAGGAGGCAGAATTGTACTAAAAGTGTGAGGCTGGATCAACACACACACACACACACACACACACACACACATACACACACACACACACACACACACACAGAGAGATAATGTGGGTCCAGTGTTGTAATAACAATAATGAAAGAAAAATCTCATATATAGTCAGTTGAATTTTGTGTCATCCCAAAATTTCTGTCTACTCATCACCTTAGAATGTGATTTTATTTGGAAATTTTGTCTCTGTAAATGTAATTATAGTAAGCATCAAAATAAAATCATAGTGAATTAGTGTTGGCTCAAAACTCAATGTAAGTGTCATTTTAACACAGAAAGGACACACAAAGACATGAAATAGAAAGTGATATGAAATTGTAGACAGAGATTAGAGTGATGTGTCAACAAGGCAAGGAATTCTGAGGATTGTGGACAAACACCAGAAACTAGGAGAGAGGCATGGGACAGATTTTCCCCCACAGTCTGTACAGCAAAAAGTCTTATAATGGAAAAAATGATAACATTTTGATGGAATGGAATTATGACAAAAGCAACTAAACCTGCTGACTCCTTGATTTTGGACTTCTAACTTTCAGAATTGTGAGAGACTAGAATCCTATTTTTCAATCCACAAACGTTGTAGTAATTTATTACTGCAGCACCTACTAGACCAAGTGCCCAGGCGTTGTGGCTAATGCCTGTAATCCCAGCACTTTAGGAGGCCAAGGTGGGCAGATCACGATGTTAGAAGGTTGAGACCATCCTGGCTAACAGGGTGAAACCTCATCTCTACTAAAAATACAAAAACTTAGTTGGGCATGGTGGCACGTGCCTGTAGTCCCAGCTACTTAGGAGGCTGAGGCGGGAGAATCACTTGAACCAAGGATGCAGAGGTTGCAGTGAGCAGAGATCATGCCATTGCACTCCAGCCTGGGTGACAGAGAAAGACTCTGTCACACACACACACACACACACACACACACACACACACACGCACACACACATTAACAGACCAAGCAAAGGGCAAAGAATGGAAGGAAACCAACTGAAGAGCTCCTTTTACCACTTAGAGTTTCCCTTTCTATGGATTTCTCTGTTAAACAACACACTTTGTATTTTATTTTAACCAGAGACATTATTTACTTCTAAAATCCAACTTACGTTATATTGATTTATAAGTGTAAAGGAACTATCTAAACTATAAGTGCTAAGTAAACATCTTAGCAAAGAGTGATGTAACAATAGCTAACTATTGTTGCTCATAAATGGTGAAAAAGTAAAAGTTGATCTTTATTCCTATTTCTTTACTGATTTAAGTGAAACTAAATGGTAATATTTCTTCACTTTAAGGACTAAATGTGCTCACAGCCCTTACTTAAGTATTCACTACCAGGCTTCAAGGTCCTTGCATCATTTGAAATCGATTCAGTAAAAAGGTGACTAAAATGAAGTGCTTGAGCTGATCCTTAACTATTCTTGCAGCCGTTAAATACCTTTGAAAATAGATATTTCATGGCAAATTTGCAAAATTATGATTGAATTACTACTGAACAAATGAGGACAAATTATCATCTTGGCCAATATTTGAACAAGCTAAGGAGGATTTCAACCACTGTGTCTTGGATGAGCTTGGCTGAAATTCAGTATCTAGAATAACATAAATTGTGTGTGTGTGTGTGTGTGTGTGTGTGTGTGTGTGTGTGTATCAAAAAACAATCTTCATTCAATGTAATTGGGAAATAAATGAAAATGAAAATATGCCAGTATTTTATTTATACAGTAGAAACTATGTTGACCTTTCATTCATGTCTTAGTCATGTCTCAAGTGTCCTATGAAGAGGAAAAACGAAGAAGTAACTTGTTTCTTATCTGAAGGTCACTTATCCTGTATATTCAGCAATCTGGAGCATCAGTGAAAACTTAGTAGACAAGCTAGGCCTATAATAACACGAAGAGATGTGTGTACATCTTTTGCTTTGACTTCATTTAACATAACATTTGATTTGACTACCCACCAAGTTTATTAGTCTATTTTCACACTGCTGATGAAGACATACTCGAGACTGGGCAATTTACAAAAGAAAGAGTTTTAATGAACTCACAGTTTCAAGTGGCTAGGTAGGCCTCACAATCATGGTGGAAGGTAAAGGTGTGTCTCACATGGTGGCAGACAAGAGAAAAGAACGTACACAGGGAAACTCCCCTTTAGAAAACCATCAGATCTCATGAGACTTATTCACTATCACAAGAACAGCATGGAAAACACCTGTCCCCATGATTCAATTACCGACCACCAGGTCCCTCTCACCACATGTGGGAACTGTGGCAGCTACAATCCAAGATAAGATTTGGGTGGGGACACAGCCAAACTACAACACCAAGGAAGCACTTACTTAGCTCAGTATTTTCTACTGTGTTTTAGTCATAATTTCAAAAAGATTACCTAGCTTTCTAATCATGAATGCACTAAAATTAGTCAGAAGTAGAAAATTTTAGAATTTAGTGACAATAATAACAAACAGAGAAAAACTCCTGTAGTCTAGAAATGTAGCAATATATTGATTAAACACTCTGGTCATCTACATCAAGGAACCAATGGCCAGTGCAACAGAACCTTTGACTGATTGTTGTTCTTGTTATTGTTCTTATGAAGCATTCATAAAAGCTTCACAATTCAAGGACAAGGATAAAATTTTTTTGCTGGGAACTCAAGCAGGATCTCTTATATATAAAGCAGATGTAGATTTGTATCATGCTCTTAATTAAATAAATCCAGAAATGAATTTACTGGATGGGATCAGAACCCAATGGTGGGTGATTCATGCAAAGCCTGCTTTAGAAGACTTGTGTTATGAAATGATAAGGCTGAACACCTGTGAAATAACTGTGTTCTCTAGATATGAAAGTGATATATGTGGGAAGATAACCTTGCAACCAATAATCCTAGAGTACTAAAAAAAAATTCAACACAGTGAAAGGGAAACAAAACCTGAACAAAGTAAAGAACTGTAACTCAGGACACAGAGAAAAGTGGAACAAACTGAAAAGAAAATTTAATGTCTGCTATAGAATAAATAAGTGAAAGCAATCAAATCAAGAATAAAATGTTATGACACAGAAATTGTTATTAAGAAATATTTTAATAGATTTACTACCTAGCTTACTGCAGAGAGCTGGGAAGTAAAATGATGAGCTGAAAATCAGTAAGAATTTCCCTGAATACAGAAAAAGATAACTAAAAATATACAAAATATAAAACAAAGTTAAAATACATTAAGGATAGTAGTTTAGTAATATAAATAAAGCTGAAAATGATAACAACAGTTGAAAGTCTAAGGTCTCAACTACAGGAGAATTTGTTTACAGGTTCTCACCAACAGTTATTCCCAGGTCTCAGAAAATTCATGTGACTGTGGTAATCTTCAGGTACTATTTGCCAGAAACATCATTTCCTGCCATGCAGTTCTGTACATAGGGAAGCTCAGAATATGGCAGCTGACTTCCCTCTGAATGAAACAACAGGAAAGCTAGAGAGAGAGAGCAACACAAAGGTCAAGTCCCTTTATAACCTAATCTCAGGAGTGGCATCTATAGCTTCCCAATGATTAATAGATTCAAAAGACTGGCTATCTTCCTCAGGCACTCACAGGAAGGGAAATTTCCATAAGGACCTAAATACCAGGTGGCAGCAATCTTTGGGGCTATTTTAGAGACTTTTTACCACGATGGTTAAAGAGAAAATAAAAGTTGAAAATATAAATTACTTATGATTAAATGACAGCAAAGTGTTCACATACCTAAAATTGTGGGATACAGACAAAGCAGTAATGCAGAAAATTTATTTAGAAATATGGAAAATTAAGATTGAATGGGCAAAAGCTGGAAGCATTCCCTTTAAAAACTAGCACAAGACAAGAATGCCCTCATTCACCACTCCTATTCAACATATTAGTGGAAGTTTTGGCCAGAGCAATCAGGCAAGAGAAAAAAATCAAGGGTATTCAGATAGAAAGAGAGGAAGTCAAATTTTCTCTGTTTGCAGATGACATGATTACATATTTAGAAAACCCATCATCTCAGCACCCAAACTCCATAAGCTGATAAACAATTTCAGCAAAGTCTCAGGATATAAAATCAATGCAGATAAATCACAAGCATTCCTATACACCAATAACAGATTAACAGAGCCAAATAATGAGTGAACTCCCATTCGCAATTGCTACAAATAGAATATAATACCCAGGAATAAAACTTACTAGAGATGTAAAGGTCCTCTTCAAGGAGAACTACTAACCACTGCTCAAGGAAATAAGAAAGGACACAAACAAATAGAAAAACATTCCATACTCATGGACTGAAAGAATGAATATCATAAAAATGGCCGTAATTTATAGATTCAGTGCTATTCTCATCAAGCTACCATTGACTTTCTTTACAGAATTAGAAAAAAATTGCTTAGAATTTCATGTAGAACCAAAGAAGAGTCCACATAGCCAAGACAATCCTAAGCAAAAAGAATAAAGCTGGAGGCATCATGCTACCTGACTTCAAACAATACTACATGGCTACAGTAACCAAAACAGCACAGTATTGGTACCAAAACAGACATATAGACCAATCGAAAAGAACAGAAACCTCAGAAATAACACCACACATCTACAACCATCTCATCTTCAAAAAACTTGACAAAAATAAGAAATGAGGAAAGAATTCCCAATTTAAGAAATGGTGTTGGGAAAACTTGCTAACCATATGCAGAAAACAAAAACCGGACCCTTACCTTACACCTTAAACAAAAAGTAGCTCAAGATAGATTAAAGACCTAAATGTAAAACCCCAAACCATAAAAACCCTAGAAGAAAACCTAGGCAAAACTATTCAGGACATTGGCATGGGCAAAGATTTCATGACCAAAACACCGAAAACAACTGCAACAAAAGCCAAAATTGACAAATGGGTTCTAATCAAACTAAAGAGTTTCTGCATAACAGAAGAAAATTACCATCAGAGTGAACAGATAACCTACAGAATGGGAGAAAATTTTTGTAAGCTATCCATCTGACAAAGATCTAATATCCAGAATCTACAAGGAACATAAACCAATTTACAAAAAAACAAAACAAAAAAACAACCCTATCAAAAAGTAGGCAAATGATACGAACAGACACTTCTCAAAAGAAGACATTTATGTGGCTAACAAACATATGAAAAAGAACTCATCACTGATCATTAGAGAAATGCAAATCAAAACCACAATGAAATACCATCTTGCTCCAGTTAGAATGGCAATCATTAAAAAGTCAGGAAATCACAGATACTGGGAAGGCTGTGGAGAAATACTTTTACATTGTTGGTGGGAGTGTAAATTAGTTCAACCATTGTGGAAGACAGTGTGGGAATTCCTCAAGGATCTAGAATCAAAAATACCATTTGACCCAGCAATGACATTACTGGGTATATACCCAAAGAATTATAAATCATAATACTATAAAGACAGATAAACATGTATGTTAACTGCAGTGCTATTTACAATAGCAAAGGCTTGGAACCAACCCAAATACTCATCAATGATAGACTGGATAAAGAAAATGTGACACTTATACACATCAAGGAATAATATGCAGCCATAAAAAAGAATGAGTTCATGTCCTTTGCAGGGATGAAGCTGAAAGCCGTCATTCTCAGCAAACTAACACAGGATCAGAAAATCAAATACCACATGTTCTTACTTTTAAGTAGGAATTGAACAATGAGAACACGTGGACATGGAGGGAAACATCACATACTGGGGCCTGTCAGGGGGTTGGGGGAAATGGAAGGGAGAACATTAGGACAAATACCTAATGCATATGGGGCTTAAAACCTAGATGACGGGTTGATAGGTGCAGCAAACCACATTGCATATGTATTCCTATTTAACAAACCTGTACATTTAGCACATGTATCCCAGAACTTAAATATTTTTTTAAATGTGAAAATTAAAATAAATCAGCTAAATGTTAAGCTCCAGGAGGTAGGAAAAGTAAAGATAAGTTGAGGTATAACTAAAAATAGAGATAAAAATTAATGAAATAAGGAAAAATGTTCATCAATGAAACAGTGATTTTTGGAAGATGGATTTGTCAATAAATGAAGTTGAGAAACCTATGTAAAAATGTGTTTGTGCATACCCCAAAAAGAATTCTAAATACATAGGCTATATCATTAAAATCGTCATCATTTTAAAACCCAGAAGAAAACCTCGGGGTTACTCTTACAATCTCAGAGTAAGGCCTTTCTAAATTACAACATATAATATAGAAATCATATCAAAATTAAACATAAAAATTCAATTACCTTAAAAAATAGTGAATTATAATAGTAATAATAAAAATTATAATCTAGAAAAAATGCCTTAACTCATCACAGAAAAGGCTAATCTACCTATCCATAAAGAAAAAGGTTACCCCAAAATGGGTATATAAATATTCATTTCAAAAAGAAATCTGCTTTTAATCAAATAAAATATTTGTATTCTTAATATAATTCATAAATAAGAAATACAATTAAAGTTTGTATATGTGTGTGTATATACACATACATATATGTATATATGCGTCTATGTGTATGTTTGTATATGTATGTATGTGTATATATATATATATATATACATATATATAATCTGCAAAAATCTGAAAGTGTGGAAACATAATCCAAACCCTATTGAAAAGCCTGTTTATAAATGCTTTCACACTGTGCACATATCTTTAACCCAGTATTCTACTTCTAGTAAATTACTCTACAGATATACCCATACATATGCTAAATAATTTATGCCCTAGGATAATTATTACAACATTCTTTAAAGAGCAAGAGTTTGGAAACAATCTAAATGAAAAAGGTACCTCATTAAATCAATTATGTTACATTCATTATAACCTGCCACTATTTGTACCCACATATTCTTCCTTCTCTTCTGTTATTTTATAAATTGTACATGGAAAGCCAACTCATCAATTTGTGCATTATATCAAATCACTTACTTCCTGCATCATAATTTTTTACTGTCAACATAGTGGTCACCTACAAAGAAAAACCTTTGTGGCCTGCATAGCTTCTCCAGCTAATGGTTCTTTTTTCCAAATTATTTTTACATAAATTGTCTACTGCTACACTTAAAAATACCACCAACTTAGTGGCATAAAACAAAACAAATTAATTATTTCACAATTTCTGTGAGTTAGGAATTAACGAGTTCCTCTACTTGAAATCTTAGTGGGTAAAATCAAGATGTCAGTTGAGACTGATTTTATGTAAGAGACTCATGAGGATCCTCTTTCAAGCTCACTACTTACTGTCAGAATTCCTTTCCATGTAGTTGTAGGACTCGTTTTCTTGCTGGCTGTTTGTTGGAAGTCTCTCTAAACTCCAAGACAACTACTTCATTACAGTTTAATGTAAGAAAAAGTAACATGGCAGTTTACTTTTTCTTCAAAGCAAGGAGGAGGATTTATCTCACAATTTGAATCTCATGATTTCCAGAGGACTCATCCATTTTAAAGTTAACTTGACTACATCAAGGCCACCTGGATAACCTCCCTTTGGATGAATTCAAAGTACACTGACTTGGTACCATGATTACACATGCAAAATCCTTTCACCTTTGACATCTAATCTAATCTCATCTCCTCTCAGAAATGAAATCCATCATGTTCATACTTCCATCCACAATCAACAAGAAGAGATGATACAGAACATGTACACCACATTGGCAAAATAATCAGTCATCTTGGAATTCTGCCTACCACAACTATCATGTAAAACACCTTGAAAGAGTGATCTATACTGTTTATCACATTGTCTTTTAGCCTTGAGCCCCTCTAAACAGGCTGTTCTCCATACCACTTCATTAAACTAATTATAAAAGTTATCAATTCTATCCACGATACTAGTTCTATGGGTTAGCTGAACCATCATTTTACATTACTTATCTGCATTATTAAATCATGTTTTCCTTCTTGATTTGGCTCAAGACAGCACATTCTCTGGTTTTCTTTCTACATCAGGAGCTGCTCCTCTCCTCCTCATTCTTTTTAGCTTGTTCTTCTTCTTCTCAGAGAAGGTCTTAAATGTTTCAGTGCCTCAGGCCCTAACTGTTCTAATCTGCACTTAAATACCTTATCTGATGTGATGGTTTTAAAGAATCTTTATATGCCAATTACTCCCAAATACATGCTGACACCTTAGACCTTTTTCTTGAAATTCAGATTCTTTCATCTTGATATCACTTACCATCCCTATTTTAGACTGTCTAAAAAGCATTAAATAATAAACTGACCAAAAATAATATTCTGATCATTCCTGTTCCTAAATAAGAATTTTCCATACCTGAACTCAGTTAATTTGAGTTTCATTACTCAAATTACTCAGAACCAACCCATGAAATCATCATTGACCTTTCTCTTTCTGTCATACCATATACAATACATTGACAGATGCTATTGGCTACATTTTAAAATACATACCCTGGTTCCAATGATATTTAAACATTTCCACCACACGGGTAGGTGAGAAAAACAGATAATATTATTTAAGGAGATTAAAAATCAATTAAAAATACTAATTCTTATTAAATAACCCTCCAGCTTAAAACTCTTCAGTGAATCACATTTAGGACAAAAATATAATAATTTTGCATCGTCTCTACTAGGGTCCTATCTTTCTAGCTTTCTCTCTAGGTACATAATTTACATCTTAAACTTAATCACATGGAATTACTCATATTTACTTGAGTATGCAGTGTTTTCTTGACTTGAAATATTATTATCCTAACCACCTTTTCTACATGAATGCCAATATTTTTTCAGTACTCTGCTTATTTACCATAAATAGAAGAACTATGGATCATGCAAATATATTAACCTTCTAATGAATTCAATGGCAAAATTAAATGGAAAAAAATATGAAAGTTCCTATCCACTGTCAGGGAAGATGAATTCCTCTTCAAAGGGTTTAACAGTTTAACTTTCTTTTTCTTTGTCCTTAGGACCAACTTCTTTGCACTCCCAGTTACCCATGCTGTAAACAACCCTTCCCACCCTTGCTGCACCCTGACATGCCCAGACATGCCTTGTACCATAACTGATGGCCTCTTAATCAGGTCAGCTTAGATTGTGTGGTCCAATCCCAGTCAATGGGGAAAAGACACAGAAGTAGGGACTGCCTTAGGGTAAAAAAAACCCTTCCCTCCTTTGTTCAGTGTGCTTTTGCAGAGGCCAGAAGTGCTAGTGGCACCCTTCTACAGAAGTAAATTTGCCTTGCTGAGAAATCCTTTGTTTGAGTTGTCATTTTCTTTGTGACTCTGAGTTCTTGTTCCCAACATCCATTTATGATAACTACCTCAAAATATTGAAACAGACCCTCATTCTCACTGAATTTTTGTAATTAATTGAGGAATAACATTTCAAAAATGCCAGGAAGGTTAACCAAAATTCTTCCAGAATTTATTAGATATTTTTATAAATATTTAAAATTCTTTCTCCTAATCTAAAGATATTATCAAAAACATTACTACAGTTATTATCGCCACCATCAACTACATGAATCAATGCATTCAATTATTAGCACTCTTTTCTTAGAGAACAGAAATTCGTTTGTGGTGGGCAGAATAATAGTTCCTCCCAAGATGTCTATATTGTAATCCCTAGAATTTGTGAGTATGTTATGTTACATGGAAAAAGGGAACTATGATTCCCAATGGAATTAAGGGTGTAATAAACTCACCTTATGATATGGATGCTATCCTAGGATATTTGTGTATGTGCAAGGTAATCACAATGGTTCTCAAAAGTAGAAGAAGGAAGCAGAAGAGAAAGATGTGATGACAGAAAGAGGGAAAAGGATTGTCATCCTGTAAAATCTATTGTTATAGTCCTTTCCTGACAATTGTAATATTTCTCCTTTCCTAGTCTCTAATATATGTTATATCATTATAGTAAGTTCTCCAAACACACCATTTTTGTTTTAGAGAACTCAAGTAAAGTTATGTTATTCGGTTCTGAATAAGTGTGAACTTTTACACTATATAAAGTAAAAAAAGAAAAAAAAACCCATCTGACTGGGCAAAAGCCTTTAGAAAAACATATCTGATGAAGAATCTAACCAAGAATATATAAAGTACTCCTAAAACTGAACAATAAAAAATTATAAAAATGAGCAAAGACTTTAATAGATAATTCAAAATAAGATATACGAATAGCTAAGAAGCAAATAAAAATGCATTATATCTGTCATTGTCAGGGAAATGTATATTAAACCACAATGTGATGCCATTACATATCAAAAAGAAAAGCTAAGTTTAAAACAAGTGTCAGTTCCATATGCTGGCAATAAATGTGTAGCAATGAAACTTTGATACAATAATGGCAGAAATATAAAAATAGTAATAATACATTGTTAAGCTGTTTAGCAATCTATCATGTTAATATACACTTAATATATAATTCAAAAATTGCACTCCCAAGAAAAATTTTTAAAAATATTCATAAAAGCAAACAAACAAATGTACATAGGAATATCGATAGAGGCTTCTGTTCACTGCAAACCTAAACTGGATATAGCTCAAACATTCATCAACAGGAGAATGGATATTAAAAATTCAGATAAATAATTAAAATGGAATAATACCCCAAAATAAAGAGGGAAGAACTAGTGATATTTGCTTAAACATGGATCAGAATCAAAGTTTTATGCTGAACAAAAGCAGATAGATGCAAAATAATATATACTAAATAATTCCATTTTTATGAATTGCTACAATAGGCAGATCTAATCTGTGGTAAAATAAAGGCAGAACAATGGTAGCCTCAGGGGCCAGGGGTTTGATTGAGAATACCATTGATGCATTTTGTGGTGATGGGTAATAAAATACTATCTAAGTAAGGGTGTAGATTACATAGGTGTTTCTACATATTTCATCAAATTGTCCACTAAAAATTTGTAGACTGCTGGATCCTACATCAGGAAAAAAGGATTAAAAAGAAGTAAACTCTGTTTTTATTTATACCCTCAAATGTTTCCTTGTCATGAAATGGAAATTTGAGTAATCAGAGAAAAACAAGGTTTCCTTCTTATATATGAGTTTTAAATACATTTAGATGTGTGTAATTTAAGAAACACAATTTTTCAAAACATATAGTCAAACAGGTAATATTTGCTGTATAACAGATCAGTGTTTTAACATATAAGATTTATAGTGTAATTATAAAACTTTTTTTTTAGAAAAAAAGAGAAAAGGAGAAAGAAAGAAACAGCAAAAGAAAGAAAAAAAAAAGAATGAAAGAGAGAAAGAAAGAGGAAGAGAAAGAGGGAGAGAGAATGAGATTCTTGTTTTATTGCCCAGGCTAGAATGCAGTCTAAAAATGGGTATTAAAAACCTCTTTTATGCCAATAATTGTGCTTAACAATGGAGACAGGAAAGAATAGGGGATGAAAATAACAAATAAGTAAAACTTAAAATTTGAACAGATAATGTCAGGAGTTAAGTAGCTATGCAGTTGCTATTCTCAGTTACACAGAAGTCTTCCTACTTTAGTAAATTTTAAAACCTCCCATATGATTTTAATGGACAGTAGTATGGTTTGGCTTTAACGGACAGTGGTATGGTATGGCTACCCAAATCTCACGTTGAATTGTAATTCCCAGTGTTGAAGAAGGGACCTTGTGGAAGCTGACTGGATCATGGGGGCAGATTTCTCCCATGCTGTTCTCATGACAGTGAGTGAGTTCTTAGGAGATCTAATGGTTTAAAAGTGTGGCACTTCCCCCATTGGTTCTCTCTGTTTCCTGCTCTGCAATGGTAAGACATGCTTCTTTCACCTTCACCTTTGGCCATGATTATAAGTTTCCTGAGGCCTTCTAGCAATGTTTTCTGTTAAGCCTGCAGAACTGTGGGTCAATTGGACCTCTTTTCTTCATAAATTACCCAGTCTCAGGTAGTTCTTTATAGCAGTGTGAGAATAGACTAATACAAAAATAGCTAATTTGGAAACCACTGACTTTATTCATTATCTCTGATACAAACTGAAGGAAATAAGCCCTTGAAAGGTATAATTTTTGAGAAAGGTGATCATTGTGAGTTATGGACATAGCCAGTTTCAGAGAATTCCAGAAGAGATTGAAGGAAAACTTGAGTGCAAATTCCTAAAGGTCATCCTATAAGCATTTTTTTGTTGTTGTTGTAATTGCTTGATATAGGCCCACATGTTGTGTATTAAAGATGCAAGTTTCTCCGTTAGGATTATTGTCTCATACACTTCCAAGTAATGTATTAAAAGGACCATTTAGCCAAGGGACTAAGCTATGTTCTCTAAGAGAGTGATACCAGAAAATGATTTTAGTTATCCTCTGCCTATAACATATGTGATTAGCTACTTTTTTTAAATTCAGAGGCATACTTGGAGTTATGTTACCTATAAAGTCTAATGTTAATTTATGTCATCTAGAAAGTCTATATTCAACATTCTTAAATAAAACATCTTCAACCAATAATTCCTTATTCAGCCAAACTAAGCTTCCTAAGCAAGAAATTTGCTTCTTCTTTTCTCAAGAAGCAAATTCTGAGGGAGTTCATTACCACCAGACCTGCCTTACATGAGATCTTGAAAGGAGCACTAAATATAGAAAGAAATTTAACAGTCTTTATAAAAATATACTCAAGTACAAAGACCACTGACATTATAAAGCAACCACAGAAACAAGGTTGCATAATAACCAGATAAAAGACAATGACAAGATAACAGGATTACATCCATACATCTGAATACTAACCTAGAATGTAAATGGGCTAAATCCCCCCATTTAAAAGGTATGAAATGACAAGCTGGATAAAAAAGCAACATCTAGTGGTATGCTGTCTTCAAGAGTCTCATTTCACATGCAATGGCAGCCACAAGCTAAAAATAAAGGGAGTAGAAGGAAATCTACCAAGCTAATGGAAATCAGAAAAAGGCAAGCAACCCTAATTTCAGACAACACAGACTTTAAACCAACAAAGATAAAAAAGACAGAGAATGGCATTACATAATGGTAAAGGGTTCAATTCAACAAGAAGATCTACTAACTATTTTGAATATATATGCATCCAAAACAGGAGTACACAGATTTATGTAGCAGGTTCTTAGAAACCTAGAAAGAGACTTGGATTTCAACACAATAATAGTGGCAGACTTCAACATCCTACTGACAGTATTAGACAGATTATCGAGGCAGAAAATTAACAAAGCTATTCAGGACCTGAACTCAACATTGGACCAAATAGTGCTGAGAGAGATCTACAGAACTCTCCACCCCAAAGAGAATATACCTTCTCATTGCCACATGGTACATACTCTAAAATCGAACACACAATCAGATATAAAATAATCCTCAGGAAATGCAGAAGAGTCAAAATAATACCAAACACACTCTCAGACCACAGAACAATAAAAATAGAAATCAAGACTAAAAAGCTCACTCAAAATAATGCAATTACATAGAAATTTAACATCTTGTCCCTGAATGACTATTGAGTGAATGATGAAATTAAGGCAGAAATTAAGGCGGTCTTTGAAACAGATGAGAACAAAGATACAACATACCTGAATCTCTGGGACACAGCAAAGGCAGTAAAAGTTATAGCACTAAATTTCCACAACTAACATCAAAAATTCAGAGAAATCTCAAATTAACAACCAGCATCACAATGGAAGGAACAAGAGAGGCAAGGGCATGGCAACCTCAGTGTTAGCAGAAGATGAGAAATAACAATAATCAAAGCTGAACTGAAAGAAATCAACATATGAATAGCCACCCAAAAGATCAACAAATCTAGGTGTTGGTTTTGGGGAAAAAAATAAGATAGAAAGGCTACTCCAGGGGTCCTTGACCCTTGGGTCACAGATCTGTAGTAGTCAGTGGCCTGTTAGGAACTGGGCTGCACAGCAGGAGGTGAGCAGGTGGGAAGCAAGCATTACTATCTGAGCTCCTTCTGTCAGATTAGCAGTGGTATTAGATTCTCATAGGAGTGGGAACCTCTTGTGAACTGCTCATGAGGGAAATCTAGGTTATACATGCCTTTTGAGACTCTCACTAATGCTTGATGATCTGAGGAGGAACAGTTCATCCTGAAACCTCACCCTCACCCTCACCATCTGTGGAAAAATTGTCCTCTATGAAACCAGTCCCTGGTGCCAAATAGGTTGGGGACTGCTGGGCTACTGGCTAGACTAATAAAGAAAAGAGAGAAGATCAAAATAAACACAATTAAAATTGACAAATGGGATGTTACCACTGACCCCACAGAAATAAAAATAACCATCAGAAACTATCATAAACACCTATAAGCACACAAACCAGAAAACCAAGAAGAAATAGATAAATTCCTGGAAATGTACATCCTCCCAAGACTGAACAAGAAAGAATTGACTCCCTGAAAAGACCAATAATGAGCTTCAAAGTTGCATCAGTAATAAATAGCCTACCAACCAAAAAAGCCCATGACAAGACAAATGCAAAGCCAAATTCTACCAGATGTACAAAGAGCTGGTACCATTCCTACCAAAACTATTGCAAAAAAGTGAGAAGGGGGAACTCCTCCTCAACTTATCTTATGAGACCAGCATCATCTTGATTCCCAAACCTGGCAGAGATACACAAACTCAAAAAAAAAAAAAAAACTTTAGGCCAATAACCTTGATGACAATTGAGGCAAAAATCCTCAATAAAATACTTGCAAACCAAAACCAGCAGCACCTTGAAAAGCTAATCCACTACAATCAAGTAGGCTTCATTCTGGCAATGTAAGATTGATTAAACATACACAAGTCAATAAATGTGATTCATCACATAAACATAACTAAGGACAATAATCACATGATTATCTCAATAGATGCAGGAAAGGCTTTTGATCATATTCAACATCTTTTTGTGTTAAAAGCTCTAAATAAACTCGGTATTGAAGAAACACCTCAAAATAATAAGACCCATCTATGGTTGACCCAAAGCCAACATTTTGTGGAATGGGTAAAAGCTGGAAGCATTCCTCTTGAAAACTGCCCCGTCTCACCATTGCTATTCAACATAATATTGGAGGTCTGGCCAGTGCTGAGGCAAGAGAAGGAAATAAAGGGCACCCAAATAGGAAGAGAGGAAGTCAATCTATTCCTGTTTGCAGAAGTCATGATGCATACCCCATAATCTAGGAAACCCCATAATCTTGGCCCAAAAGCTTCTTCAAGAAACCCCACAATCTCAGTTCAAAATCTTCTTCAGCTGATAAAACAACTTGAGCAAAGTCTCAGGATACAAAAATCTACAAAAATCACTAGCATTTCCATACTCCAAAAGTAGCAAACCTGAAAGCTAAATTAGGAACACAGTCCCATTCACAACTTTGCAATAGCGACAAAGTGAAGAAAATGCCCAGGAATACAGTTTACCAGGGAGGTGAAAGCTGTCTACAATGAGAGTTACAAAACACTGCTCAAAGAAATAAGAGATGACACAAACAATGGAAAAATACTCCATTCTCGTGGATAGAGAGAAGCAGTCTCATTACAATGACCATACTGCCCAAAGCAATTTACAGATTCAATGCAACCGCTATCAAACTACCAATGTCTTTCTTCACAGAACTTGAGAAACTATTTTAAAATTTATATGGAAGTAATAAAGAGCCAGAATAGCCAAGACAATTATAAACAAAAAGAACAAAGCAGGAGAGTGCCTGTTACTTGACTTCAAAATATATTACAGGGCTACAGTAACCAAAACAGTATCATTTTGGTACAAAAATAGACACATACACCAATGGAACAGAGTAGAGAGCCTAGAAATAAAGCTGTACAACTACAACTATCAGATCTTCAAAAGGGCAGACACAAGCAAGAGGGAAAGGACTCCCTATTCAATAAACAGTTCTGGGAAAACTGACTAGCCATAATCAGAAGGTTGAAACTGGATACTCTTCTTACACTATACACAAAAATTAACTCAAGATGGATTAAAAACTTAAATGTAAAACCAAAAACTACAAAAAACCCTTGAAGACAACCTAGTCAATACCATTCTGGTCATAGGACCAGGCAAAGATTTTATGACAAAGACAACAAAAGCAATTGCAAAACAAAGCAAAAATTGATTAGTGGGATCTAATTAAACAAGAGTTTCTGAACAGCAAAAGAAGCTATCCACAGAGTAAACAGACAATCTACAGAATAAGAGAATATATTTGGAGAATATATTTGCAAATTATGCATCCAATGAAGGTCTAATATTCAGAATCTATAAAGAACTTAAAGAAATTTACCCGCCTGCTTTGTTTTTTTTTTGTAACTCTTTTTACTATCTGAAATTATCTTGTTTATTGCTGGTCCTCCCTTGCCAGAATGAATGCTTCATGGGAGATAAATCTTTAGCCATTTTCTTCATCGCTATATCTCCAGCACCTAGAACAGGTCCTGGCACATAGTAGGCATGCAGAAATATTTGTTGAATGAATGAATATGGCCTAATGATGACAAGAATGGGCTTTGAGTCAGGCAGGCCTCAGATTAAATCATTGCTCTGCCACTTACCAGCTGAGCAACTTTGAGTGAATGACTCAACATCCCTGAGTTGTATTTCCTCATTTGTATGTGAAGGTAAAAGTGGTGTCTATCACAGGCGTGTCTGTTGATCTGATGAGCTAAGGCTTATAGAACACTCTGTGCCAGGCACAGAGCAAGTGCTAGATAACTTACTGTGTTTCAAACATGAGTAAAGCAGCAGGTATACATGAGCACTCACCTGAAGCCCATCCAGGCTCTTTCCCTCCCATAATCGCAGATGCAATCCTTCCCTTGGCCATTTAAAGTTCTTCTAACTCTTTATTGGATTTGCAGGTATCTCCTTATTTAATAACTCCATTAAAATGTGAGCAAAAGATACAGACTGACACCTTTCAAAAGAAGATATACATGCAGCCAACAAACATAAAAAAAAAATCTCAATATTGCTGATCATTAGGTAAATGAAAATCAAAACTGCAAAGAGATAATATCTCAGATCAGTCAGAATGGATGTTATTAAAAAGTAAAAAAAAAAAGTTTCTGGCAAGATTGCAGAGTAAAGAGAACACATACACTGTTGGTGGGAGTGTAAATTAGTTTAACCATTGGGGAAAGCAGTGTGGAAATTCCTCAAAGAGCTAAAATCTGAACTATAATTTGACCCAGGAATCTCATTACTGGGTATATACCCAAAGGAATATAAATCATTCTACCATAAGAACACATGCACGTGTATGTTTTTCGCAGCATTATTCACAATGGCCAAGACATGGAGTCAACCTAAATGCCCATCAATGACAAATTAAATAAAGAAAAAGGAGTACCTATACACCATGAAATACTATGCAGCCATGAAAAGAAACACCATTATGCCTTTTGCAGGAACATGGATAGAACCCAGAATGCCATTATTCGTAGCAAACTAATACAGGAACAGAAAACCAAATACTACATGTTCTCATGTATAAGTGATAGTTAAATGATGAGAACTTACAGACACAAAGAAAGAAGCAGACACTTGGGCTTACTGGAAGGTGAAGGGTGGGAGGAGGGAAAGGATCTGAAAAAAAAAATAACTATTGGGTACTAGGCTTAGTACATAGGTGATAAAATAATCTGTATAACAAACTCCCATGACAGGAGTTTATCTATATAACAAAACTACACATGCGCCCATTAATCTAAATTTTTTTTTTAAATTGTACTTTAGGTTCTGGGGTACATGTGCAGATCATGCAGGATTGTTGCATAGGTACATACATGGCAAGGTGGTTTGCTGCCTTTAACCCCCTATCACCTATATCTGGCATTTCTCCCCATGTTCTCTCTCCCCGACCTCCCCATCCCCCGCTATCTCTCCCCTACTCCCACAAGAGACCCCAGTGTGTGATGCTCCCGACTCCTTGAGTCCATGTGTTCTCATTGTTCAACATACAACTATGAGTGAGAACATGCAGTATTTGATTTTCTGTTCTTGTGTCAGTTTGCCGAGAATGATGCTTTCCGGATTCATCCATGTCCCTACAAAATCAATTAAAAATAAAAACAAAAGAATAATAAGATAAACTAGTAATAAACAAACATTATGAAGCCAGTAAAAAATCTAACATACATTATTTATAAAAAACAGTAAAAGTTATTTGCAAAAGAATTTTAGATACTTTACAGAAATAAAATTCCATCTTACAATCATTACCTATACTTTTAGTTGCTATAAAATTGGGAAATTCAAAGCCAGTTATGAAGGAATTACAAAAATTATACTTTAAAATTTAGTACATTCAGGTAGCAATGATTCTTTCAAAGCAGTATTCTTCCAACTACTACTCCATATATAAAATTTAACTGGGATTGTAATTTTTGGGGGAAACAGTTTACATACATATAAAAAATATCTGCCAAACTATCTTTTAATTTTAATTATTATAGGCATGATTGATGCTAAATTCAGTGGACAAAAATTTGCAGAAAAATAGGATTTTTGCATAGCTTCAAAATATCTCCTTCAAGACATTTATTGGTTACAAAGGGAAAAACAGCATGCCTTTACAATGGGGAAATCTAGCACACATCGTCCTAATCAAATGTTTATTGTTAACATCACCAGTAATATGGCATACTGACATCATACACTCCCTAAATTTATTTACTGAGGAGAATATAACATCACTTCTGTGATATTCCTACCAAAAATGCTAACATCAATTTAACCATGAGAAAATATCAGACAATGCTAAATTAAATAATAATCTCACATTATTCCACAAAATAACTGACTAGTACTCACAGAAACATCAAAGTTACAGAAGACAAAGAAAAACTGAAGAACAACATAGACTTAGGGAGACTTAAGGGACATACCTGAATGCAATGCAGGACTTTGTATTGTATCTTAGAACAGAAAAATGGCATTACACTGTAAAACTAGTGAAATGCTAATACTTTTTTAATGATATTGGATCAATGTTATTTGTCTCATATTATAATATTCCTATTGTGGTTATATAAATTGTTAACATTAGGGAAAAGTAGATGAACAGTATACACGATTGTTTTTGTAAAGTTTTTGTAAGTCTAAAATTATTTTAAAATATTTTATTAAAAAAATAACAGAACCATCTAGGATTTTACAGTCTGTCCTTTGTATTCTCAAGGCATGTATGCTGTGTCTCTTCTCAGCTCATGTTTCAATCTGTTATTTTTCTATTTAAGGTTATGTAGCTATGTAGAATGCAAGAATGACCAATCTTGTCTTTCTTTAGAATCATGAAGTGTTTAGCTGTTGTTATAGCTGCTTCTACTTTATAGGACAAGCTGCTGCTCAGGCTGATAAATATCTCAGAGTTCTACCTCCAAAACATGTCACCTTTGCATTTATCTCTAATTTCCTATCCCTCACTCCAACCTCACTGCCCTCCCCAACACACACACCCCATTCCTGCTGCCAAAAATAAAAATAAAATAAAATAAAATGTGTGGAGTGTGCAATTGGTGAAATTTGTAATCCACTGCAGAACAAAAACATCTTAGATTACTGGCCTAAAATCAATGCTCTCAGAATGAAGACTTGGTCTGGCTAGAAGGCCCCTGAACTCAGATATGTTCAACATTTCAATGAACAAAGGAACAATGTAAATTCTGAATAAATCAATGAAGATTTGCCTGAGCAAGTACTGCCCTAAAAAAGAATAGCTGTGGTCCTGAAAATGCATTTATCTCCACCAACTATCTCTAAAGCAAAACCTACCATGATTCTTAAATTTTTCCATTACTCCTCAAGCCATACCAACAAAGAGCCAAAAATGAACCCAACCTTCTCTAAACTGTGTTAATACAGTCTGTCCCTGCCATAACACATTTCAGACACTGCTTTGAATTGTGATCATCTAATCATATATTACCTTTGAGCAACAAGAATGTAAGTTTCTTGAAAGCAGGCTTACATTTTAATCATTTCTGTTTTTTATAATAACTAGTATCATATAAGATGCTACATATGTGTTTGAGGAATTACTTTGGTTTACAGCTGAAGTCATGGTAAGTTAGAATCTATTTATTAGCTTTAAGGACATCCAGATTACAATCACTAAGAACAATTTTGCATCCATTTTGAAAATATCTTTAAGACTTTTCTCAGTTTGAAAGGTGATAAAAAAGTAGTCCTTTGTACACAGAAAATAAACTGTGTCTCAAAATATTTCATCGAACTGGAACACAGGTCAATCGACTCATTTGATCCTGTAAAGTTAGAATGAAAGGACAAACGAACTTTCTAATTAGGACAACCAAAAGTAAACTGTAGATGACTCACCAAGCCCAGATCAAGAACTATCTTCAGCATGGATTTATAAATTATGAAGGTCTTGTGATGGTATACAATAGGGCAGATTACATTCCAAAGAAAGGCAACTGATATATATATAAATGCTGTACCCAAAGATTAGTAAAGAATAATATCTTCTGTGGGGTTAATAAGAAGAAAAATGAGGGAAAGGGTGAAGTAATAAGGCCATGTATGACTTCTCTATTTTTTAAAAAAAAATTTTATCATACTTTTAAGTTCTGGGGTGCATGTGCAGAACATGCAGATTTGTTACATAGGTCTACACGTGGTAGTTTGCTGCATCCATCTCCCTGTCATTGACATTAGGCATTTCTCTGAATGTTAAGCTCTCCCCAATTCCCCTACCCCCCTTCCCCAACAGGCCCCATTGTGTGATGTTCTCCTCCCTGTGTCCATGTGTTCTCATTGTTCAATACCCACTTATAAGAGCACGTGGTGTTTGATTTTCTGATCTTGTGTCATTTTGCTGGCCATGCGTGACTTCTGTAATAAATACATGCCTCCTGACATACAGAGCCCTGCCGTAAGCAAGTATTTTTATAATATCAATAACACATGCATTAAACAAGAAATACTCATATAATTTTTTTAAATTTCAGGATTGTTTATGCACATTATTCAAACACTAATCTTTTTAATGGCCAATTAGTTGAAAAAAAGAATTCCAATAATAATATGAGCAGTAAATAATGCATACTTAAGACTTCTTAAGATAGACTTCTGGGACTCTCATGAATACAGAAGAAATTTAAGAAAAAAAATTGTTTAAAATATTAATTAAAAGTTAACTGAAATACCCTCAAAATTTTGGTAAATTTGCAAGACTAATAGTCATAGCACCAAGCTTGGATACAATGTAAATGATACTCAAGAGAAAATGATATCCTATTTGAAAAGGAATTGATCTGTTTTAGGACTGCTAATTTTTGCACTGTTAAAAAATATTCATGCCTTTGGTGCTTGGATGGTCCTAAAATTGTTTTGATCTTTTATTTTCTTTTTAATTTACCCAAAGAATAAACCAAAGCAATTTTGATTTTTATTAAGCTGGGCTTGGAAGGCATCCAGTTCCAAGCTGAGGAGAGTCCAATTTTTATTTAAGGGCTATTTTTGTTACATTTATTGAAATAAGTGGCTTTTAACATTGGAGCACTTTAAAACCATAGTAATTTAGGTTTAAAATAAAAAACAAAGAAATAAATATAATAGATTTATCTTACATCTTTAAAAGATGCTATCTTTTCATTATTACATACAATAACTTTAAAACCATGTCAATTTATAATTAATTATAACATTGTCAATGTCACTATTAGCTGTAAAACTGAAGTATAAACCAACTACAATAACCTTTAAAGACATAGTACAATAAGATATAAATAGAAGAAAACATTAAAAAGCAGAGAGATGAAGTTAATGTGTAGAGTTTTCATTAGTTTTCTTTCTCTTTGATTAGGTAAATAGCGTTAAGTTGTCATCAGGTTAAAATAAGGAATTATGAGACAGTATTTGGAAGCCACATGTTAACCTCAAACCAAAACAACAACAACAAAAACCCACAAAACATATAATTGATACACACACACACAAAGCAAGAAAATAATCCTATGACCAGAGAAAAATCACCTTTACTAGAGGAAGACAGGAAGAAAAGAAAGAAGGAAGAGAAGATCAGAAAACAAAGAACAAAGTGATAGAAGTCAGTCCTTACTCATGAATAACACTGAATGAAAATGAAATAGACTCTCCAATGTATAAAGATAAGAGAGGCTTACTGGAAGAAAAAACAAGACTGAATGATCTGTTGTCTACAAGAAAACACACTTCACCTATAAAGACACACAGAGACTAAAAATAAAGGGGGAAAAAGATATTCCATGCCAATGGAAACTAAATTAGAGCAGGAGTTGCTATCTTTATAGAAAATAGATTTCAAGCCAAAAACTTTAAGAAGAGAAAAAGAAGGTCACTATATAGTGATAACAGGGTGAATTCAGCAAGAGGGCATAACAATTTTAAACATATATGCAGTCAAACCTGGAGCATTCAGATATGTAAAGGAAATATTTTTAGATCAAAAGAGGGAGCTAGGCCCTAATACAATAATAGCTGGAGACATCAACACACCACATTCAGTATTAGATATTCCAGGCAGAAAATCAACAAAGAAATATCATATTTAATCTGCACTATAAACTGAATAATCTGT